>JAODAL010002324.1:0-199394 GCA_025379985.1 Phyllomedusa bahiana
TCTATCATTAGTCTCTTATTTTTTTTAAGTTAATCTTTTCATTTAGTGGGAAAATCTTGCCCAATTGTATATCACAGAGCTCAGCTTCTCTCCCTCTATCATACCCTGTTTCCCAAAAATAAGACACCCCCGAAAATAAGACATAGTGCATTTCTAGTTATGAAATTCACCGTTTGGCTGCTTATGCTGATGTTTGTGATGAATTCACTACAGTATATTAATACATGTTGATGTTTTGTTTAACAATAAATGTGAATTATTGTTCATAGAAAAAAAAAACATCCCCTAAAAATAAGTCTTAGTTCGACTAATATACTGTCTTATTTTCGGGGAAACAGGGTATCTGTTCACATGTTCCCTTTAAGATCAGCAAATGGCACGAGAAAGATTTCAGCTTAAAGGGGTAGACCCCGTTATGAGAAATTCTCTTCACCGCCCATATGTTGCTAAGTACGATCTGACCTAACATTTGAATGAGGGCGGCGGCGTTAGCGCCGTCCCTCTCACTCACTTCTTTGTGAGTTCTGAGTATAGCCGAGCATGCACACACTGTGCTATACTTGGAACTCCCATAGAAGTGAATGAGAAGGACGGAGCTAGCGATGCCCTTCTCATTCAAATGCAGGGCCGGATCGCACTGAGCAATGAGCGGTCGCAGAGAATTTCCCATAACGAGACTACCCCTTTAACGCTGTTTTACTAAACTTTGTTTGGTGGGCTCTTTTGATTTCTATAAAGGAACATTATATACAATGTCTTCATTTGTGAATTTACATCTTAAAATAATGGCAGTAGTTTGAAGAATCTCACAAATAGCCATATTTTAGTATGGGAGAACCTACTACACAGAGTTCTGCTCAGCCATAACAAACACCTACAGCACTAACTGGAACAGATCATTCTTTGCTGCCTAATCAAACATATATGCCTTTATTGCTGAATGACCCATATTTAAGTTTCTAGCGGTAAAGGCAGGGCTGTGGAGTCGTATAATGTACAGACTCCGAAAGTATATAATTAGTTGGTCCAGTTAGTTCGATGCAGAGCAAAGAGCAAGAGGACTTCGCTCCGGCCAGTGCTACTGCTCCCATATCTTCAGCCTCATCACATGAGGTGTGTAATTGATGCCCCAGGGGAAAAGATTCTGCTCCCATAGCAAACAGATTTCAGTAACATTTTTCACCTGTTCTCAAAGAAGTAGAAGAGTTCAACCATTCATCAATACTGACTGTGGCTGAGGCAATTCCTTTATATCCTGACATTGTTAGAGATGTTGCCCCTGTGGTCACCGCTTTGCCCCCAACCCAAGTTAGTGTAGAGAGGCTGTTCTCTAGCCTGGAACTAATGAGATCAGATGTGAGGTCATGTATGCAGGATCTGATGGAGGCAATACTATTTCTCAGAACAAATTCAGAGACTTCACAAATGTTCCTGCAGTATTTTACATATTGAGTCATGTCCAATAAATATATTTTACACTGACAAGCAAAATGGTAACAATGTTTTGAACTTGTGACTTTCAGGCTCCATATCTCACCCTCCACTACAGCTTTGTACATGAGGCTACTGTAATTTTATATACAGTCATCTTACTTAACTTATACATAAATTTGACCTGCAAGTATTTAGCATCTGCTTAGTACTGCAGATTCTTTCCTGTAACTGTATTGTTACTGTTTTGCTCCTAAAAATCGAAGTGTTAATTTTTATTATTTTGTTAGTATTTGGGAATCCACCTTTGGCTTTACATTTACTGCCTGAATCCTTCTGGGCTCTGAATCAGATTCAAGCACATCTTGACCAAAATCTGATCCCAGATCTCTTCTACACATTCCTAATGTTGGTGCAGATTGGACTTGGATACAAATACAGCTTTGTCTTCAACTCTATCCCCAAGTGTTCAAAAGATCAAAACATTGTTACTCTTTTGCTTGTCTGTTCTACCTAAATAGCTTGATTATTGTATCATAAGGTAATAAACAGCCTGATGTTACCAATTTACTACAGTAAAGTTATCACTTAAACATGCGCCATGTATGAGGGAGTCGGAGGTTTGGGAAATTGAGGAGTCGGAGTCAGGGCTTCGGCTTGCCGACTCCACAGCCCTGGGTAAAGGTTGATATGGCAGGAAAGGAGTAACAAATTATATTGCTGGCAATCATATACTTACACCAGGGGTGTAACTAGAATTTATAGGGGGCCATAGCAAAATAAGACGGGCTCAACCGCATAATGATAGGAAACAAACAGGGAGCTCGCATGGTAGTGCCACATACCAAAACACCAGCAACTTATTATTCCTTACATAAATGCACAATATTCTGGCACCCGAGTGGGCTGCCTGAACCTCTGAGACTCATGGGGATGGCTATGGCTGTAGTTGCGGCCATGATTCACAGAAATATATTACACTTTGTACATGAGAGAGATATAAAGCAGTAATCTGATTCCAGCTACATTTTTGTAACAGAAACTTCTGAGCTTGCAGGAGGCTTTTCATAAATGAGCCCTAATGTTCTTCATTTGCGATACTATCGATTTTTTTGTTAGATAATTAAGCCCAAGCACTGATGAACTCACTCCAGAACATATTGAACAAGATCTTGTCTGAATAAACCGCACATGGGCAAATCTGTCAACATCTCAGATTTTATATGTAGATCGCATTCTCCATTCCAGGAGTATCTTATATCCCTACAGCAGGTAAGAAGCATGGAGCCAGTGGAATGAAACAGTGATTTCTGTATTACCCAGGGACCAGTCTTGACTTGTTCTTTACTTGATACATTACACATTCCAAGAGGCCATACAAGCAGGCAAGGCGTTCCCTCCGCACTGGAAGGATTCCTCTACTCTGTGTTACAGTTCTCACTTGCACACTTACTTAAGGGCAATAACCACACCTAAATGCTGAAATACCAAAGGGCCTGCAGAATTAAGGGATGTTACAAGATTAACTGCTCATAAAAGTAGCAAAAAATTACTGAATGCATTTAACTTCTTCAGGATCAAACCAATTAAGGTCCGAAACGTGTTGGCTAATTAAAAGGGGCATTTTTTTTTCATTAATCAGCTTTAAACATATAGACAAAGCAAATAACAACCATTACTAAATACACTGCTGTTTCAATTTTGCTCCAATGTAGAGTTAGAGCAGTTACTGTAAATCCTGCCTGTTCATACAATTTTTCTTGGGTTGCCAACCACCTCTCTCTGTTCTAGCAGCCTTTGTCTAGATCAGTGTTTCTCAACTCCAGTCCTCACGCCCCACCAACAGGTCATGTTTTCAGGATCTCTCACAGAATGCACTGACAGCAATTATATCACCGGTGGAGAATGCACTGACAGTAATTATATCACCTGTGCAATGCTAAGGAAATCCTGAAAACATGACCTGTTAGTGGGTCCTGAGGACCAGAGTTGAGAAACACTGTTCTAGATGGTGTTGTCACTGCATGCTTCGTCTTAACAGAAGCAGAGGAGTAGGTTAATCTTACTGACAAACTTTAAACTCTCAAAGGGGTTGTTCACCTTGGTAAAAAGCTATCTAAAAAGGTCCAAAGCCCCAAGTAAAATAATAATAAAAAAAAAAAAGCTATACTTACCTTCCCCCCCGGGATTCGATGTACCCGCAGCGTGTTACCTGGGGTTTTTGATGACACAGCATCAATTATGAACGGTTTATGTGAGGGGGTTTTTAAAAGGGGGTGGCCCCCTGCAGCCAATCGGGGTCCCCGCGGGGTTTAAAATCCCCCTTTGGAATTGATGCCCGGTCAGGGACAGGGGCCCGAGGATGGAGGGGGGGTAGTGAGTTTAAAACCTTTTTTTTTTTTTTTTTTTGGGGCCCTTTGGGAAAAAATTTTTAAAAGAAATTTTTTCAGAGGTGCCCAAATCTTTTTTAAAATGACCCCTTCTTTAGGGGGAAAAATGGCTTCTCTAACTCTTTAGTGATTAACATTTCTGCTTACCAAAAATTGGGGCAAATGGGCCCCCCCCCCCCCCGGCCCCCCCCCCCCCCCCCCCCGCCCCTCTCCCTCGGCTTAAAAGCCCCGGGGGGCCCCCAAAAATGAAAAGAATGCTCATCCAATTTTAAGGGATGGAGGACTAAGTTTGTTTAAAGGGAAATTTTATGCCCCTTTTGAGGGCTTTTGGAAAGCGATTGCCTTCATGCCAACCCCTTCAATGGTATACTTTTCAACTCTCCAGAAATGTCCAGAAGGCTTCCTGGAAACACCCTACAAGCCTGGAAAAATGATGTTTAAAATCCCCTGGGGTACCACCAAATTCTCCTACAAAACACTTATCAAAAATTCCCCCCTTTAAAAATTGTTTGAGTGGGGGTGTTCACACGGCTTTTTTTCCAAAAAGGAATTTTCGGGCGGATTTGCCTCGCAAAAATTCCGGGGTTGGGAAAAAGGGGCGGGCCGGGTTTGGGGGGGCGGCTGCCGGCCCCCAGACTTCTTTTATCCCCGGCACGTATTGCGGCCCGGATAATGGGGATGTTTACTTTCTCCCGGCCCCCCCGGCTTCGCCGGGGCGGGGAGGAGCGACGGAAACCAAATGTTTTCTATGAGAAACTGTGGTTAAACCCTAATTTTCTGGAGGATTTTGGGGTTTATCTGCAGCGCAAATCCGGCACGCCCGTACGGGCCAATCCGCGGGCCCAAAAGCCCCGGGGAGGGGGGGAAAGGCCCCTTTCCGTGGGGGAAAAAGAAATGCCCCTTTAGGGGTCAATTAAATAAATTTGGGGAACCTATACCCATCGATCACATGGCGTTGGAAAATTTTTGCTTAGTTTGGTGGCTCAATGGGTTGGTTTTGGGTTGGGCAGTAGTTTGGCTAAAATTGGGCAAAATATTTCAGATCCTTGATATTTCCCAAAACTCAAATCCTTTCAAAACCTAAATCTAAAGTTGGTGGTAACATGGGGTGATTCTTACACAAATTCTGGCAAAAATTTGTTTGGGCAACCTGAATTGCTGATAATTGGGTCAAATTTAACTGGGTCACAAATTTGAAGAGCAACACTACTGTGAAGACACAAGCTGAAGAAGAAAGTAGCTGGTGCTGGAGGAAATGCATGGCCAGCGTGATACGAGAGATTCAGGTAACAATCTATAATATTGTGTGCCCTAATTGAGAATGTACGTTTGATGTAAAGTAAGAGCTCCCTAAACCCAACCACACTAGAAAGCGAATACCCAAATTTGCTTACACATACTCTTTATATCACTCACTGATGTTCTGCCTCAATCTGACCACCACTGTTACTACCTTAAGCAACATGCAACTCTCTTACTCTCTTATACTAACCAGGGAAGGAGTAAGACATGTAAAAAGGAGGCTGCAGGATTAGGTTTTATAGCTACACACAGGTGTGTGTATAATATATATATATATATATATATATACTATATATTATTATATATATATTATTATATATATATAACTTTTTTTCAGTGAAAAAAGCATAGATGTGATAGAGGTTCTATCATGTGTAATTCTCTTATAAACGTTAAATTGCACTGAAACTTGTTCTCCAAGTACTGCTCCCTGGGGCTCCGGGATTGTTTGCTTAATCTCTCTGCACACTCATAACCAGCCTGGACAAGTGTCAATAAAAGAATATTCCAAGAAGTGGTCAGCAAGACCTGCTCTTTCTCGTTCTTTCGTGTACCTCCAGTTGGGCTTACAGCATAAATGTCAATTCTCCCAAAATATCTGGGAGGGTCTTAAAGTGGAAAACAAAAGGGGAAGATCTTACAGAAATCCGTAAGAGCCGACAAGTCTCCTGTGCACCACCGAAGCCTTTCTAGAAGGAAGCGCCTTACCATGCCAATGGATGCTATGTCTTTAGATTTGGTTTGCAGTCCACACGCTATGGATTGCGCCACACTAGGTTATATAAGGAACACTCTCTATTGCCCCGGTTGGAGGCATGTCAAATACAGATATTTCTGTTTGATCTAAGGAATGGTGTGCTATACTTGGTGCTGCATGTGTAATAAGTTAAAGGGTGACTAAACTTTTCACCATTATAAAGACTCATTTAAAGTACGGTAATTTGAAATATTGAATAAAATAATTAAGCAAAATGATGGAAACTAAGCAGTACATGACATATCCATCATCACCTGCATTTTCTCACTGGATGCCAATCTTTTCCAAGGAGTCCAGCAGCAAATATTTAAGACAGGAGACTGGTCACTGGTGTATCTCACATATACTTGTGACAATGATGATGACAACCAGAAAAAACAACTCCGTTTACCACTCCTTGAAACTTGGACAGCACGGATGATGGATGGGTTTCACCAGTATAAAGCCAAAAAAGGCAAAAAAACAAATCCAGCATCCATAAAAAAAAATTTCCAAAGTTTATTAGAACAAGTGAAATCAAGAAATAACATGCAGAAAATTGACTAACGCGTTTCAAGCTGCTTGAGCCCTTAGTTGTAGCATATAAACATGGCTGTTAAATTACAATGAAAAATCATCAGAATCTGGTATGGACATCATGTGTCAAATCAGATTTATATAATATGAAGAAACAAAGAAATATAATCATTATTGTAGCAATTTTGGTGTCTAATTAATCCTTTAGGTCTACAATGATAATGACAGTACTCTTCTTCTCAGGAGTTAGGCCCAGTTTACATCTTCATCAGAGGCTCCACTCAGAGCCTCGAGTGCAGAAGCAGTGCTAGATCTGTTACACAATAGACATAGACAGACCCCCTTGATTACAATGGTGGCTGTAAGATTTCCATCACAGTGGCCAGTATTTTAATGGAAAAAATAGACCTGCACCATTTTTGCCTTCATTTTTGTCAGACTCTAACAAAGGCTTTGAACAGAACCTTGGAAACATATGTCAACCAAGCCTTATGGCCACCCTTTCTTTTGCAATACAACTTCAACATCCAAAATCCACATATCCCTATTCTTTCCTGTCTGCTTTTCAACCTCCTCTAAATTGCTTGCAGGAGATCTGCCTTTATTCCCAGCTTGGAGGTTTCTATAATAAAGTGGTATCTCACAAACAAAACTGATTTAGTGTATATACGCTGCAGTTTTCTAACATACTTTATGTTCTGCCTAAGGGGGTTATCCAGTGGAAAAAAAATCTCAACATAAAACTTTTTAAAATTCTTTGAATTTTGTGTAGTCTTCCTGCAGTTTTATGCAGGGCTGCCATCAGAAATATCAGGGCCTCATACAGCTGAAGTATCTAGGCCCCCGCCCCACCAACCCCATCACCCCGCCCGCACTCAGACACGGCACCCCTAGCCTCAGACACAGCACCCCCAGCCTCAGACACAGCACCCCCAGCCTCAGGGGCAGAGGGGTGGGCTTCAGTGGGGCCTCACAGTATCTCAGCGTGTGAGGAGGGGGGGCCTGCACTCAGATTCACAGGAGCAACTTACTTGCTGCAGCACTTTCTTCCAGTTCTCATGCAGCCCATGATCGGAGTCGGCTCCTCCTCTCTCTCTGTCTGTGGGCGGGGCTTCAGTTACTCCTGCTGGCAGAGAGAGAGAAGACGGGCCGACTCCGATCACGGGCTGCATGAGAACTGGAAGAAAGTGCTGCAGCAAGTAAGTTACTCCTGTGAATCGGAGCGCAGGCCCCCCTCCTCACACGCTGAGCCATGGGGCCCGTGTCCAGGCTGACTAGTTTTGTTTCACCAGGCCCCGTATAGCAGTACCCCCTGTACTGCCTTTACGGCTGCCCTGGTTCTATGTCAGATGTTTGATGACAGAAAACCCAGCAGATCACATGAAATAGCTATGTTTTGAGCCCAGGAAATTAGGTGACCAAAGGGGCCATGCTACTCAGTTTTACAAGGTCTCAGGTGTGCATTGGGAGCAGGCGTGTTAAATTTGATGTTATCGCTCTCACACTCTCTCATACTGGTCACTGGAAGTTCAACATGGCAGCTCATGGCAAAAAACTCTGAGGATCTGAAAAAAAGAATTGTTGCTCTGGCTTAGGCTATAAGATTGTCAACATTGTGAAACGGAGCTGCAGCACAGTGGCCAAGACCATACAGAGGTTCCACTCAGAACAGGCCTCGACATGGTCGACCAAAGAAGTTAAGTGCACGTGCTCAGCGTCGTATTCAGAGATTCCCTTTTAAAAATAGACATAAAAGTGTTGTCAGCATTATTGCAGAGGTAAAGTGGTGGGAAGTCAGCCTGTCAGTGCTCAGACCATACACCACACACTGCATCCAACTGGCTGTTGTCCCAGAAAGAAGCCACTTCTAAAGATGATGCACAAGAAAGTCCACAAACAGTTTGCTGAAGACAAGTAGACTAAGGAAATGGATTACTGGAACCATGTCCGGTCGTCTCATGAGTTCAAGAAAAAAATTATTTGGTTCAGATGGTGTCATTATGTGTGTCGGCAACCAGGTGAGGAGCACAGTCTAGCCTACAATAAAGCATGGTGGTGGGAGTGTCATGGTTTGGGGCTGCATGAGTGCTGCCGGCTGTGGGGAGCTACAGTTCACTGCAGGAACCATGAATGCCAACATGTACTGGGACATGCTGAAGCAAACCATGATCCCCTCCCTTTGGAAAACTGGGCCGCAGCACAGTATTCCAACATGATAACACCCCAAACACACCTCTAAGACAACCACTGCATTGCTAAAGAAAACGAGGGTTAAGGTGACGAAATGGCCAAGCATGTCTCCAGACCTAAACCCTATTGAGAATCTGTGGTGGTTCCTCAAACGGAAGGTGGAGGAGCACTAATATCCACCAGCTCCGTGGTGTTGTCATGGAGGAGTGTAAGAGGATTCCAGTGACTGCAACCTGTGAAGCTCTGGTGAACTCTATACCCAAAAGAGTTAAGGCAGTGCTGGAAAATAATGAAGGCTACACAAAATATTGATTCACTGGGAACAATTTGTCCATTTTCAGTTAGGGGTGTACTCACTTTTGTTGGCACAGGTTTAGACATTGATGGCTGTGGGCGGAGTTATTTTCAGGGCACACCAAATTTACACTGTTATACAAGCTGTACACTGACTACTTTACATTAAAGACATGACACTTTGATACAGTGTTGTCCCATGAAAAGGTATAACACAATATTTACAAAAAGGTGAGGGGTGTACTAACTTTTGTGAGCTACTGTCTGTGAAGTAAAGGGGAAAATATCATCTTTTGAATCACCTGATTACCAGCACGGCAAATTATATTCCTGCCTATAATGGGATCCAAATAAAAAATAATCTAGTATGTTTGGCAGTACTGAATAGTAATATTAGTGTCCTTAAGAGCTTTATCACATGCCCTAACTGCTAAGACAATAAGCAGAAAATGGAACCCTGTAGCTCTCTAGCAAATCCGTCCGGGGGATGCCAATCCCTCTGATAGAATGAAATCCTCTAGGAATTTCAGAGCAGTGGTGGGCCCCTTTGGTACAGGGCCCTTGGGTATTTGCTGCACATATGTTTGCTTCTCCCATAACGGGGGCTAATTTGTACAATAAATAAATAGGAAACAGCCATGGCTACAGAAAGAAAACCTTTACAGTATAATATGTGTGTGTCCTGTATGTTACACATGCCTTAAGAGAGGGACAGGTGATATACGGCATGAGCACCGCTGCAATATTTGCCACTCGGCTAAGGGTACATTTTCATCATAACGTCAGACTCAGTCCGTGGATTGGGCTTTGTAGCAGGGCCCAGTCCATACAGAGCAGGCACCTGTTTTTAATTACAGCTATTACACTTTTCTGTCTCTCATGAAAAGTGCATACGCCCAGCAAGTATGAGTGTATGCAGTGCAAATAGGATTAGGATTTTTCTATTGATGTCTATCGGCCGGCCCCAGCTACGTCGTGGTATTCGTTAGGGTACCTTTTTTTCCCAATTCTCCGATGGATACCTCTAACAGTGAAAAGCAAAGTGCTGACCTAATCTTAGAGTGATGCACCTATGCAGCAGTAAAATAGCAGCCAATGTATACGACCTATCCATGCACAGGTAAGTAGCAGCTCAGTTTATCTAACAATATGTACACACACACACTTAAAAATGTCATATAGCACAATAGAATGTTTTTCTGCTACACCGTCACAATTTCCTCTGTACATAGTAAACATATCACTTGCTACAGAACTGAAAATTGTACTCTGAAAACAATGGTGTGAACCTTTTAAAAAAACACATACGCTTGTCTGTGTTAAATGCGGACACAGAAAAGAAAAACAGTTGGTACAAGCATTCACACAAGTACAAGTTTCACACAATCTTTTTTAAGGATTCTCTGAAGTTTACCCCTGATATCTGTAGTAGCCTATATTATAACTAGGCTCCCATGTTAAAAAAAAAACAAAAACACATTCTGTGCAATAAATCTTTTTTACTGGATGCCTTTGCATGGAATAGTGCTGTGTGTTTTTTTGCTGTATGAAATAAAAACACAAAAAATTAGAAAGTATGCAGGAGACAATGGAGGCCAAGAGGACACACATTCAGACTCCATCTAGTGGATGAAAACCTATGGGTGCATTTGACTTATGTGCCAGGAGCTTTCCTAACATCTACTGTATGTGGACATTAACAAAATGTAAAAATAGCTTAAAGGGGTTGTCTCGCTACAAAGATCGGCATTCAACATGTTGGAAACACTAAATAAAGATGTTTTCCAAATATACTGCGTTGTTCACTTTTTTTGTTAAGGAGCTACAAGTGATTTTATCACCTTATGTGCTCTCACTGGTTCCCCAAGTGACCGACCTGTGTACTTCTCCCCCCCTGCTGCTTGTTTTATCCGATAGCAGGGAGTGACGTCATCACACAGGACACAGGCACCGCAGAACTCCGGACAGTGAGAGCTTGCTTGTTATTTGATCTTTCAGACAAAAGACCGTAATTACTGCTTTTTACTTTAACTCAGAAGCTTCCCTGGTACTGACAGCATGAGATTTATCTAATTAGCAGAGGTCTGAATACACGGAGCTCATATGCTAATTACAGACAGCTTGACCAGAAAGTGACAGAACAAAGCAGCATTATTTCATTCATGCATCCTATGAAACTTTGAGATGAGACAACCCCTTTATAAAAGCATTAATTACACTACCACATATAGTATTTAAATAGGATTATATGGAACGCCACAAGTACAACAATGTTACATCTGAGTATTAGCAAATGTTCACACGGCGTATTTGTGGGGCATAATTTGCTCTTCAATATGCCCGAATTACACCCTGAAATACAGTAATTCACAGCTCTCATTGAGAGCTATGGTTAGCTTCTGTCTTTCCCAGCGCACAATACACGCCGGGGAAAAGAATGGACATGTCACTTCTTCCCAGCGCTTATGTGCCAGGGAAAGTCTAAGTCAATGGGAGCCAGCTGGCCAGCACAAACTTCTAAAACACCCGATGTATTGCAGTGCATACAGTACACGCCACAATACGCCATACAAATCTCAGATTGCTCTCTGACTAATATTGAACTATACGTACCACCATTGCTAGTTTTCTGAGGCTATGTCTACACAGCACTGGTTTATGGTCAGATTTTTAGCAGATTCCGTATTTAGAATCCGTCGAAAATCCAACTGTAACCAGTGCTGTGTAGAACACAATAGAGAATCCATGCTGTAGGGTACACAATACGGATTTTCTACTGTGGGTTTTCTAAACCGCTGACCTCATTGTACTGGGTCCGTGGGAAATCCAAAAACCGACTTTTTTATGTAGCGCAAAATGCGCCCAAAAACCATAGTGCGGTGAAGTTAAAATACTGTTGGATTTCGGACGGTATTTTAACTATGCTGTGTAGACCCGGCATGAGTTGTTACAAAAAAAAAACTGAGATGAAAGCTGTAATTTATCAATAATCAATTTTTTCATATATTTCATGATTTCTCAGCTATAAAGATCAGGTTTCACGATATCGCGAATCATTGACAATAAACAGAATGATTCTGTAGGTAACAGAATCTAGTGCCTGCCATCTTTGATAAATATATATATATTCTTATTTCAAAGCTTTTAAAAGGATTATGAGAAATGAACTCTCCATCGCCATCTATTGGATTTAGCAAGCCTCAAGTCACATGTGACTCACTGAGCCTTGCAATGTAAAAAAGATTCAAGCCATGACAGTTTATCTGCAGATGAACAAAATTGAACATTTGGAATTTGAGTCTGAGGAATATTTTTTTTAGTGAGCGGTTGTGGTGAAAGTATCACGAGTAGACAGATGACACCATTGGGAATAAGGGACGTGGAAACTGCAGAGCACCACATGCTACCGATATGAGAAATTAATTTTAGTTATGAAGTTGTGCGGGGCGGACTGACACACTACAGAGGAACAGCTCACCATCAATATGGAGCAGGGGGCTACTAGATGGGTGTGTAAAACAATAGTACAGTGAAAGGGTTGCCTTCTCTGATAAGTTCTTGAACGAACGGAGGTTGGTGTGTCGGGCAAGAAATCTCAGGAAACAAAGACTCGGCAACCATTGCCGGAAGAACCCAAGCTACTGGTGGCAGTATTATGGTCTGGGGAATATTTTCTTGGCATTATCTGGGCCCACTCAATGTGCAGATCATGTACAGGCATACATGCAGATTGTCTTACCAGTGGTGGGTAGGAGCTTCCAGCAAGACAATGCAACATGTCACATGGCTACAAATGTCCAATGTTAGTTGGAAGAGCATAACCAAAACTTCCAAATACTACCCTGGCTCCCGAATTCCCCAGACTTTAATCGAATTGAGCATATTTGTGACCATCCTGATTGCCCTATGGGTGCTCCCCCAG
This sequence comes from Phyllomedusa bahiana, assembly GCA_025379985.1. Lineage (NCBI taxonomy): Eukaryota > Metazoa > Chordata > Amphibia > Anura > Hylidae > Phyllomedusa > Phyllomedusa bahiana. The sequence goes on from JAODAL010002324.1 coordinate 12,803, forward strand.
CTGTGGAATGCATTGCAGTCAGCATAGCTCCACATACCTGTGACAACCAATCAGGACTCTATTGAGTCACTCCCAGCCCATCTAGGTAGTGTTCTTGCTGCATACTGTGGTTACTCTGGGTTTTAACTGGTGGCCACAATAATGCGATCACATACAGTATATAAACTCATGTGTGTGTATACACACATATTATATTATATATATATATATATATACACATATATATATATATATATATATATATATATATATATATATATATATATATATATATATATATACACACACACACACACACACACACACACACACACACACACACACACACACACTCAGTGGCCACTACCGTCTGACAGCATCCTGCTTGAAGACTCAAAATGACAAGGTACTGTTGATTAATTGCAAGGTGTTGTCTTGGTCTCATGATGTCAAAATGTGAACAGCATGATGAGAAGGACTGTTTAAATCCCTATTCAAATTTATCTCCTAAATTTATTAGGTGATTCAGGGATCAAACACAAATTGTGCAACGGATGTTTTTTTTTCTTTTAAGCAATTAAACTACCTTTATTTCTGTGCATTTCTGGAAAAAAAACACATTTTTGTTGACTTTTTTGTGCAGAAATGCACAGCAATAAAGGCAGTTTAATGTTGTGTACTGCTTAAAAAACAACAACAACAAAAAAAACGCAGTGTGAAAACACCCAAAAAAGTACTGAAACACTGAACACTTGGACATGTGCATTCTAAAGTTAAGAGACCGTCTCATTTAGTTCATTTACAAAAATGTTCAAGAAATTCTGTTCGTCCCCAACTTTTTGTGAGTAGTGTGCATAATATATATACACACACACTTTATATAACTGTAAATAGCACATTACACAAAAGCATAACACAAGACACCAATAACAGGATTTAGCTGTGATTACAGCACCACCTTGTGTCATTTTCAGATTTTTCAGGTCGTGCTACACCGTATACCTGTGTTTCCAAGCTGTTGGCAGCAGCAGTTACTACACTAGTGTCACCAGGAATATCATAGCATTGCTGAAACACGTCACTAAGAGTCCTCTCATTTTGACATCTCTTCTCATACGGTTTCCATTGGGGCTTAACACCTATTTTCATACTGAAAAATGACTTTCAAACTAGAAAGAATTGCAGAGCTAAATTAGGGAGAGCTATATGATTACCTTAGAAACAACCTGATAAAATGTTATTAACAGTCACTCCTCTTCGACACAGTCACTATTGTGTTGGGGTAAATGGTAGTCAGATGAAATACAGATTCATTAATGGACAGTTTGGAACACACAGTACAAACCCTAAATAAATGAATCGCATGGATGACCGCTTGTTACTATTTATTATCTTAGTCATCACTGCAATTATTTTGGAACACACCCTTTAGTTAACAAAACCTTTTTTGAGATAACTAAATCAGGGAATTGTAACTTAAAGGGGTTGTCTCACTACATTGATTCATCTCACCTCAGTCCTGTTTTCTTGGTTTCATTTTGAATTCAGGGGCGTGTTTACTGGCTTCCACTAGGCTGCAGTAGAAGTCAGGTCTGTAGCTATAGCAACTAGTGCTGGCAGCCTATCAGGAGAGATCAAACAGGTCTGTAGCTATAGTGACCTGAGGAGCTGATGCAGCCCATACAAGAGGGGATATCTAGGAATAGGTAGGACACTGTTAATGGACACATATTGCAAAGTGACATGTTTTTGCAATTTCTTTAACATAAAAAGCAATCCTTGTAGTGAGACAACCCCTTTAAGCAATTAACCTTTTTCTGTAGCTCCAAAATAGAAACATAACATCGATTTTCTAGTTCCTGCCAAGCATGTTTGTAACTGTTCAATCTGCACAGTATATACACTGGGATCTCTCAGGAATTTGGTCCAAGATTTTATCTATGACACAAAAGGGTTTGGAGTTCGCTTGGTTGGGTGGAGTCGTCTTGCTCTTTTGCTAACACGCATGCTGATCAAGATCTAGGAAGGGGACAGGATGCATGCCCCGGCTTATGTACTGTGGAATTCAATGGCTGAAACTGACATGATGTGGCCTTATCAGAGGTAGCACAGGCGTCAACACCCAGTTAATCTGGGAGCCCACCCTTGTTTTCAGCTAATACATAACCTTACAGAACTCTGTAAACACTTTCCCTTAGAAGACTTATTACAGTGAACATGATTCTAGAGAAAAATTATGGAAATAGAAGAACTCTTGGAAGATTACAGATAAACTATGCATTTCAATTAGTATGTTTAGATCATTACAAAATCCCATGTATTTAATATTCTCTTGATGCACACTACAAATGAAAAGACTGCGGGGGATTCCTGCCAGAAAGGGGACAGATGTAAGAGATGGAGATCACATAATCTTTGTACACTGTTAGGCTATGTCGACACTGCACAAATTTTCAGTAGTTTTTTCAGCATTTTTTGTTTTCTGAATCCACTGAAAAAATGACTGAAAACAGGTCCCATAGAGTTTAAGGGTATTTTCACATGATGTTTTCGGGTCCGTGTTGGAATTGAAAATCGCATCCAAAAACGTAGCGTTGATCGTATGCAACATGCAGCTGCACGTTTGGATTCGTGTTGGATGCAGCAGGAGCGCACCCTATAGTTTATTATAGGGCTCCTGCTGCGTCTTTCGGCCCAAGAATTGACATGTCAATTCTTGGAACAGATCTGAAAGACGGATCGGAAAGATGCAATGAGACACGCATCGGCGATCACTCATGTGAACGCCAATACTTGTTTTATATTTCGAGCAGTGGAAAATCACACTGCTCACTGTTAGATGTATGTTTGGGTCTAAATGGACCCAAACACACATCTAACAGCGTATGTTCACACAGATCCAAAACGCCATGTGAACATACCCAAATACCCATTTTTTTTCTGATAATTTTTGCGGCTGGTCGTTTTTTGTAACATGTTGCAAAAACGACTGAGTAGGGCAGAAAATTGACTGTTCAAGTCTCTGTAAAGCGCCAGGCGGTTTTTAGCGCGTTTGTTGCGTGTTTTAGAATGCTGTGCATTTCTGCAGGGGAAAAAAAAAAACACGCGGCAAAAATACGTTTTCTGTTTTTTTTTTGAAGATTTTGACATGCACTGGCCAAAAAACTCAAGTTTTACGAATGGTTTTAGGATTTGGTTTTCAGTAAGCTTTTTGTCCAATGCCCTGTAGACCTAGCCTTACTTTTATACAGTCCTTGTATATTGTTGGTTTTGCACAGTCTTGCATGCTGTTTATTTTTATGTAGTCTGTATACTATTTTATACAGACTTTTTACCCCACTGGGAACTTTGTAACAGTGTGGCACTTTTGTCATATAAGGTTATTTTCACAAGACTGTATTTCGGGGCCCAAGCACGGACCGCAAATATGCTCATTCATAGCGCTCATTGAGAGCTGCGACTACCTGTTTTCCCCCATGCGTATTACACGGCAGAAAAAAAAAAAGTGACAAGTCGCTTCTTCCATGTGCCTACGCGCTGGGGAAGTGAGAGTCTATGGAAGCCAGCACAGAGCGTTTTAGAACTACACGCTGGCCAGCGCATACTTCGAAATCACCCGGCGTATTGCGGCGCGTGGAGTACATGACACAATACACTGTGTGAACATATTTAAAAGAAAAACCTATTACTATTTTGGGAATATATTTCAAGTCATATTTTTTTTTACGTAGAACTTCACACAAGAATAGTTCATTTTCAACATAGATTTCAAACCCCTCCTGTGAACGTAGGGGAGAATTTACAGAGACTTGTACGTCAGTTTTCTTTTTGTGCAAAAAGGTTTGATTTGTGCCTCTCTTTTCACCTTTTAAAAAAGGACATGAAAAGTGAATGGGGCTAAGTGGTAACGGCCTCCCAAAGTGTGACAGATTTACTATATTTCATACCAGAATTTGATGTTTGTTATAGCATTAATCTATGCCAGTACAGCCACAGATATGGCCACTTTTTTAAAGAACGTGGTTATTAATACATTTATTGCATGTTACGCCAGCTGCCTTCTTTGTTAGGCTGGTGTAGGATACCCCAATTTAAGGCTATGTGCTTAACACGTTTAGGACCTTTTTTAAGCAGACTGTGAACCAGGGATTTATTCTAATTGCCATATTTGTAGTCGGGAAAGAATTTTTCCTCTTGTATGAGACAATTGGCATCCGCCTTTTTGCCTTCCTCTGGATCAACACTGTAGGGTTATAGGTAGGATTTGATGAACCTGTGTCTTTCCAACCTCAGCTACTATGTTACTAATGTACACACCTGGACATATATGTTGGATGGATGCCACCAACAAACATCACAGTGGCAGCTAGCGTAGTCTACTACTATTCCATACTTATCCTTTTTGGCAACATACGGACCTAAACTGACCAGACAGGAGGCAAAAGGACACTCTTGACTTTCACTGGGCTAATAGGTTATAGGTTGGGAGTTTTCCTGCATATACTCTAAATGTACATCACACACCTATTGTGGATAATCTTTTTCTTTGTCTCACTGAAGTGAATTTTACCTATACCATTTAACAAAACTACCTTACATAGAATTTTCCAGCATACAAATCTCTTTAGCTTCAAAGTACCTTGAGTACTTGAGGCTGTGTTCACATTTGTGTTTTGGTTACAGTTATAAACATGCTGAACACCAACAGCACATACAAAAACAAATACAGGCAGTCCCCGACTTACACCATTCCGACTTACATCTGTTCCCTGATTACAAACGGAGACTTATGTGGCATGCAGGCACTTGTAGTTCCATATTCTACACCAAATAGTAGCTGTGGAACTACAAGTTCCAGCATGCCACAGTAACACATGATGTGAAAATGAGGTGAAATATTCTTAATAGGGGCACAAACAGCAAAACAAATGTAAAAACCCTTACCTGTGCTATCTGAAACTAAAAAAAAAAAAAACCTTTTGTGCTGGAGTTACAGTTAATAAATATACCTGCTCCGACTTACATACAAATTCAACTTATGAACAAACCTACAGTTCCTATCCTGTTCTTGACCCGGGGACTGACTGTATACGACCAAATAGGCTCATCCCACTTCTCAGCTGGATAGTTGTTGCAGTCCCATGTAAATGTCATTAGTAGGCAGTCGCACAGATCCCAGGCCCACGGCTTCCAAGCCTCCAGAAACTCCCAAGATATATGAAAAATATGGACCAGCGTATACTAAAAGGACGTTTTCTTTATTGGAACATTCTGTACATACAGGTGATGCAGAAAATAGGCAGGTAAACGCAGACGTTTTGGACCGCACTCTGTCCTTGTTCACAGCATATGCTTAAACGTCTACGTTTACCTGCCTGTTTTACTGCATCACCTGTATGCACAGAATGTTCCAATAAAGAAAACGTCCTTTTAGTATACGCTGGTCCACATTTCTCATATATCTTGGAGTTTATAGAGGCTTGGAAGCCGTGGGTCTGGGACCTGTGTGACTGCATACTAAGGACATTTAACTGACTGTTGATTTATAATGGATCCGGTTAGGTCAACCTAAAGATAGTCACGAGGTCAACACTCATCCAGTAATTCCTCAACTATACTATAGACATGCCCACTTGACTCTGACCTTCTGGTGACAGCTTATTTCCTATGGGAACAAACGTCAGGGCATGTTACAGGTCCAACATGCCTGGTCCTTCTTTCTTATGACATCTGCCATCCAGGAACAGTCAGGTGACTCTACATGTTGTTGGCAAATACCACCAAAATCAACAGGTGCGGCAGACATTTATTTACTGTACATGGCTACCTTTAGGTATCAATCAGCTGCAATTACCATTGCATCAAAGATTGAACAAGTAGTGAGATCTACAGCATCTCTGAAGCGGTGTTCCAACAATCGTTTTTCAGTGCTTTGGGTCAGCTCAAGCTAGCTATGAGCCAACTGTGTTACAAAGTTAGGATGGCGGTACATTTGACTATATCTCAAAGTCTCATAAAAATAAATAAGGAAGATAGCGCAAGCGCCTCCCTCTTTGTTCTGTAACACTGTTGGCTGATAGCTAGCGTGAACTGACCTAAGGTGCTGGAAAACTCTCCTTGGAACAACCCTTTAAAGTAATTGTGCAACTGGTCCGGTTATTCCTGGTCAATCAGTTGACCTCTGCCATAGCATCCCATAGCTTGCATTTAAACATCCTTTTTTAATTAGAAAACAAAACAGTTTGGCGACAGATTCGACTTAAAGGGTTATTTTCACATTGTTGACATTTATGTCTAATATCTTAATTAGTTATAACCTATATTATTTTTTAACTAAGACCAATAATAATACATATAATTTTCTTCTCATTTGTTTTTATTTTCTGAGTGTAGATTTTTGTATTATAATTTCTTTATATAATTATGGGAGCCATTTTCAAACACCAGTAATATATTTTTTTTTCTGTAGCCACATGAACATAGGAGTCTGAACAGTAGCTGACTGCCTTCTAGGGGGTGTTTTCCCTGTGACTTGGGATGGAGCCACTGTGTAGAGAAGAGGAGAAGGTGAGCTGTGACCATCACCTATTGTGCATGGTATGATCTTGAGTATTCTGTAGATTGGCGTCACCTTTGTAGTATAATCCTGCCTGTGATAATATAGAGATTGGTGAAAAGTGGTCTCTACAGAACATGTCAGAACAGTATTGGTCTTGAAAGAGTAAGAACATCATGATTTTATTTTATTTTTAATACAGTGACTATTTACAAAATTTGCAAAAAAATTTTTTTAAAATCAATTCCATTTAACAGTCTTTGGATATGGTGAGGCCTTGCTACAAACAGGATGCCATGAGAGTGTTAAAATGGTCCAATGGGATGCAGATAACTACAAAATGGTGCAACTCAACGTGGATCAAACGGAATTGTGAATTATTTCCATTTGGATGATCAGGACAAGAGAAGTTAGTTCTGATTCTGTACTAGTTCATCCACACTACAAAGTGCATACCAACTGCAAACAGTGACACTTTATACTGAGCTACTTGGATTTCTCATGACCAGTTAAGCAGGTTTTCTTCAGAATCGGCACAAAGCCTTTACAGCATTGGTTACAGGAACTAAAGGGTTTCATTACAGAAGTAGCCGAACTTTAAAGGTTAACATCTTCACACACAAAAAATCTGCTATGAATACAAATGGACCACGTAAGAGGAGATAAATGTACCACTCTGTCTGATGGTATTAGACACGCTATCAGTCGGCTATAAACATGCACATCAGTCCCAGGTCAGAGGAAAGCTGCTCATTAAAAACCATGCATTACTTCCTTGACAGACGTACAGTAATGTAAATATGACAAATTCAATCTTTTTGATTATAATTGAGGAAATAAGTCCTGCTTTTACCCATATATTCCTCTACACTACCATTGCAGGTAATAAACAGTATTGTAACGTGCCCAGTCAACATGATGGTGAAATGCTGGCACTAATGGTTGTTTTACCTGCGTGCAAATTAATGCAGTGCAATGCCACAACCTGTTGTATCTCTTTTTGAACAACATTGTTTGCAGACTGCTGCAAGGTGAGGCCGGAGATGCTGGTTAGATTTCCATATCTTATATGTATTGGCTAGAGGCAATGATGTTGCCATATAGAATAGACTAATAAAACAGACATGACAGTCATCATTTCCAAGTATTACCAGTTCCAGATGGGTCACACACACCAAAGACTGATCTACCTTATTACAGTTAAACTAAAACTGGACAAAACTTTAGCAGAATATGTGTTATAAAGTATACTTAACAGTACAGGCAGTCCCCGGGTTAAGAACTGTAGGTTTGTTCTTAAGATGAATTTGTATGTAAGTTAGAACAGTAACATTTATTTAATGTAACTTCAGCAATTTTTTTTTTTTTTTTGGATAGTGCAGAGAAGAGAGTTTTTACATTTGTTTTGCTGCCTGTTCCCCTGTTTAGAGATTTCACCTCACTTTCTGTCATGTGCTGATGGGACATGCTGGCACTTGTAGTTCCACAGCTACTAGACGTTGTGGAACATGGAAGTACAAGCACCAGCATGTCACAGCAACACATGTACTGCATCAGCACCCACACAATTTGTACATGCGTAGTGTAGCATGCTGGTACTTGTAGTTCCACAACTACAAATACTATCATGCCACAAATGTACCAATTGTACGGGTGCCGATACAGTACATAACTGTATTTAACATTGGAGGTGGCAAAGAAAGGGTGTGGGGAGCCGTAAGAACAGATCTGCTGTGACAAGGCTGACAGCACAAGAACAGAGCAGAGTGAGGGAGAGCTGAAGGTTCCCGGTGCAAGCCGGGTGGGCGGGGGAAGGTAAAAAAGAGCTGCTATGCGGTATACACCATAAGGGTATCTTCACACAGTGTATAGCGGCGCGTATTTCAAAAGCACGGGTGGAGGAGGAGGGAGTTGGAGCGGCTGGCTCCATTGACATGCATTGTTCGTGGCGCGTAATCGCCACGAACAATTGACATGTCAATTCTCTCCCCGTGCGTACAATACGATCGTATTGTACACGCAGAAGGACAACGTGTAATCCTTAGCTCTCTATGAGAGCTATGGATTACCGCAATTGCGGTGCGCATTTCGCCACGTATGATGTGCAATACGTGGCGCGATATGCAGCGAAATGCACGTCCAAATAAGCCGTGTGAACATACCCTAAGTCTCCGTCATAGATACTACCATTTTCATGCTTAACAGCATTTAATTAAAGAGACAGTTAATTTTCAGTACCACTCTAACTACTTAATACTTTTTTTACTGCAAATACTATGTTATTTCCTTTAAAAACATCTCTGTTTTAGTAAATACTTGTAACAAATAACGATTCTGGAGAATCTTCACTTCATCTTGTGTGGTTTCCCGGTTATTTATCCAATAACTTTATTTGTAATCTGTCAGCTGGGTGTTACCAATTGGTGGTGTGTCCCACAGTCTGACATGGTCCAATCAGTGTTGAACACACCCATTTCAAAACTGGAATGATGACACCCAGCTGACTGGTTCACTAATACATTTCTAGAAGGAGTAACAGAGGAACAGCACAACACAGAGTTATAGGAAAAGATGCTTCAGAATGGTTATTTCACAGGGAACACAAGTATTTACTAAAATGGACATGTCAGGGGATGTCACAGGTCCTCTTTAAAACTTTGCATCTCCATGAATATAAAACAATCAATGAGTCTCTTAAACAGTTCTTTATGATGTGGCATTTACTCGGTCAGGAACAGTGAATATCTCCATTATCAGGTAATAGATATTGTTCGAACGAGCATTCGGCCAACAGCTATTTCTCCCAAATTTCCCATACATATAGACACGCCGCTTGGCCAAACACATATGTGTTTTCAATGGGGCGAGTAGCATTAGCTGCCTCTGATGGCACCTAATCTCTATAGTAAACTAAAGAATTGGTCATTGAGATTCAACATGCCTAATTCTCTTATTTGTCGGGGCTTGTCAGAAGGACAGTCACATAGGACAGTCATCTGAGTTCAGTTAAGTATTGTCTAATGCAATAGCTGCACACTGTGTGATGTTTAGATATGTCTTTACACAAGGGTCGTCCAGCTACCCTTTTTGACTTTTAATATGGTACACAGCCTGTGAGAAAATAGTCACCTCGTACCGATGTTCATTCCAGCGATACGTCTTCTGGTCATCTCCCCGGGTCTTCTGTTATATTCCAGATGCAGTGGTTATGTGATGTGGACCGATGTCACTGTTCAGCTCCTTAAAAGGGTGTTTCGACAGCTGAAAATGCTTGTTCGTGTGTCGGGGCATAATGAATAAAAGTCGACCAAAGGTAGACTTTCCTTCTGGACGCTTTTGTTCCAACGCTATGGCCATCCAGGTGGTTCCAGCCTTTGCTGTGAATGTTCACATGGCAGGTGCAGGCCACAATGTTCACATGCACGTGACCCCTATGGCCTGTGACTGGCTGCACCTGTCACGTGAACGTTGAATGTTCACATCTGCAGATGGGATCTCCAGGACAGCTGTGGCGACAGAACAAAAGCATCCAGGAGGTAAGCCTGCTTTCTGTCTTCTATTTTTCATCATGCCCAGACAAACACACACAAGCTTTTTGAACTGTTGGAACACCCCTTTAACTTACGGCTGGTGAAGTTCAGCATGTCACGTGAACCCTGCAGCCAATCAGAAGCTGCAGCGGTGACGTTCTTTAACTGGAGCCGGAAGACCACAGAAGACCCGGGGAGATAACCAGGAGACACATTAATACAGAGGCAAGCATTGTGTTATTTTATAACAGGCTCTGCACCATGTTAGAAGTTAAAAAAGGGGAGGCAGAGACGACCTTTTCAAATATAGACCCTTAAAGAGGGTGTCTCAATACATTGATTCATCTTACCTCAGTCCTGTTTTCTTGGTTTCACTAAGCTGCAGTAGAAGCCAGGTCTGTATCTATAGTAACCAGCACTGGCAGCCTATCATGAGAGATTGAACAGGTCTGTAGCTATAGCGACCTGAGGCGCTGATGCAGCCCACAGAAGAGGGAGTATTTAGGAATAGGTAGGACTCTGTTATTGGACACATATTGCAAAGTGACTTGTTTTTGCAAGATCTTTAACATAAAAAGCAATCCTTGTAGTGAGACAACCCTTTTAATACATGTATAGTTTATCAGTGGTTAGCAGGAAGTTAAATGAGACCACTGCATAAATTGCAAATCCCTACTATAAATTAAATATCAGAAGCACTGCCTTCAGTGATGTAAATGATATGATAATTCTATTCAGGCCAGTGGGGAACCTTACATTCCTTGTGCTTTCCATGCAAACCCATAAGCAATTAAACTTGCTACATAGAGGAAATGAAAAATGAGAACCTTGTCTTCACAACCTTGAATGCCTTTTACTAAATCATCCTTTCAGGCAGAACATCACCTCTTCAAACCAACATTGTCAGATCACAAAGTGGACTGCGACATAGTATTGCTTCCACATTGCATACTAACCTGTACTCTTACCGGTGTATAAGCCCCTTAATCAACTGTGCATGCCATAACTATATCAAGTCTAAACACCTAGAAGACGGAAGAATTAATAAGAGCACAGCTCTTCTCTTACCCATGTAGTCTGGAAGCACTTGAACATTTGAGGCAGGTAGTAATAGTCCATGTTCTTAGGGCACGAGCCGGGTCAGGTCATTCTACTATCAGCTCAGTGTGTAGAGTGACATGTATAATTCACAGACACTTCCCTCTCATCAGCAAACCACAGGCTGCTCATGTGACTGAACTTACTGTATCTGGCTGGAGCAACTCTGCATCTAGGTTGTGATGGCATGTAACAAGAAACTGTAACGGTAGCCTAGGTGCCACTGAATATCATCATCTACAGCAAGTGCCGGACTGCTATCTGTAGTGACAAATGAGAATTGCTGGTTCTTCTAGCTGCAATAACTGCCAGGTAGTTAAACAGAATAAAAAATAACAAAAAAAAAAATAATAATTCACTTAAAACAAAAATAGTCAACATATCCTGATCTAGAAACCTGAATATCATCATCTAAAGAGAGTGCGGTTCTGCTATCTGTAGTCACAAATAGGAATCGCTCTCCCTTATATCTATGACAACGGCCATGTAGTTAATCAAACAAAATGAAAAAAAAATAATAATAACATTTCACTTAAAACAAAAATAGTCATAATGTAATATATTATGATCTACAAACCTCAGTACCATCATCTACAGCGAGTGTCTATATGTAATCTAATCAAAAATTATTGGTACTCACCATGTAGTTTTTTTTGTTTTTTTTTATCAAAAATAAATTTTATTTCAAAACAGGCAGATAAACAAGTTACAAACATTGCAGAAAAGGTACAATATACACAAGCAGGTTGTTGCAAATTGGTCAGTCAAAGATGAAATTTATATTTCAAACACAGTCAATAAAGTACATTTTAAACAAATTACATTGCGAACAGAAAAAAATAGAGTAAGTTAAAAAAAAAACACTGCTCAAGTAGGGGCTAAGCGTTAATCTAACAAAATGGAAAAAAAAACCTTCAGTGAAAACAGAGATGAGCAGAACAATATAATATGATCTACAAACCTCGATTTTATCATCATCAACAGTGAGTGTTGTTCTGCTATCCTTATTCACAAATAAGAATCATTGGCACTTGCGTCTGACACCTGCCATATAGCTCATGAAGGGAAAAATCTCAAAAAAAGAGCACCGAACGAACAGCGTGTAGAGATTTGTTTTGCCTTTTCGCCCTCTACTTAGCATCTGCATATAACAAGGCATTATGGGAAAAGGGCTGAGAAGCCCACAGCGCCCTCTGTTGGATGTAACAAGTCCTCAATTTGCTTTAGACCTACTAGGTCTTGAGAAAGCAAAAAGGATTTTAGCCAAGCCAGTATTCTCTCATCTGCAGACAACGCTGTTTCGGGATTTTTGTCCCTTATCAGTGCAGAGCAGAGCGATACTAGCTGGCTGTGTGGGAGGCATCAGGCGGCTCAGGAAGGGAAACATCTCTCCTTAAGGAGATGAGGGACAAAAATCCCGAAACAGCGTTGTCTGCAGATGAGAGATACTAGCTTGGCTAAAATCCTTTTTGCTTTCTCAAGACCTAGTAGGTCAAAAGCAAATTGAGGATATGTTACAACCAACAGAGGGCGCTGTGGGCTTCTCAGCCCCTTTCCCATAATGCCTTGTGATATGCAGATGCTTAGTAGAGTGCGAAAAGGCAAAACAAATCTCTACACGCCGTTCGTTTGGTGCTCTCCTTAAGGAGAGATCTTCCCTTCCTGAGCCGCCTGATGCCTCCCACACAGCCAGCCAGTATCGCTCTGCTCTGAACTGATGAGGGACAAAAATCCCGAAACAGCGTTGTCTGTAGATGAGAGATACTGGCTTGGCTAAAATTCTTTTTGCTTTCTCAAGACCTAGTAGGTGAAAAGCAAATTGAGGATTTGTTACATCCAACAGAGGGCGCTGTGGGCTTCTCAGCCCTTTTCCCATAATGCCTTGTGACCTGTCATAGTTAATTCAAAACTGAAAAACTAAAACATTCAGTAAAAATAGAGATGATCAGAATATAATGTGAACCACAAACCTGAATATCGTTATCTATACTGAGTGCTGTTCTGCTATCTGTAGTCGCAAACAAGAATTACTGTAACATATCTTTGGCACCTGTCATATAGTTAATAAAACAGTTACATAGTTTGCAAGGCCGAAAAAAGACAGACGTCCATCCAGTTCAGCCTATTGTGCTAAAGTGTTGATCCAGAAGAAGGCCAGAAACCTCATGAGGTAGAAGCCAATTGCCCCTTATTTTAGGGAAAAAAAATTCCTTTCCAACTCCAATCTGGCAATCAGAATAAATCCCTGGATCAACGCCCCTTCTCCAGAATCCTAGTCACTATAACTTGTTATATTATCACGCTCTAGAAGTGTACCCAGATCCTTTTTGAACTCTGTTAGTGAATTCACCATGACAAGTTCCTCTGGCATAGAGTTCCACAGTCTCACTGCTCTTACAGTAAAGAATCCCTTTCTATGTTTATGTAAAAACTTTCTTTCCTCAAGATGCAGAGGATGCCCCCTTGTTCTGGATATGGTCCGGGGTATAAATAGGTCTTGAGATAGATCTCTATATTGACCTTTAATATATTTAAACATATTTATTATGTCCCCTCGAAGCCGTCTTTTCTCTAAACTAAATAACCCTAATCTTGCTAAACAAATTTAAAAAAAAAAAAACGAAAAAATATTGACTTAAATATAATATGATTTACAAACCTGAGTATGACTTGTGAATGGCTACTTCCCTCTTTTTTTCCCATCAAAGAAATAGAAGACTGAAAACAATGGTGCTGGGTCCCTTACATGACAAATTCAACGGGGCCCGATTGACCCTTGATTATATAGACTAACCATCATTTAACCGGAGAAAAAAGCAGTGCATGTCTTAAAGGGGTTGTCTACATTCTACAATAATAATACAAGCAGCTCCTGGAACCTAGTTAAGAAAAAAAAAAAAAAACTCACACTCCCCTTCATCCGGTCCCAGTGCCTCATCTCCTGGTCTAGTGCCGACATATTGTCCCCTCCAAACAGGGACGATGACGATGCAGCTGGCAATTGGCTGCAATGGTCACGTGTCTCTACATAAATCACAGTTCGGATCAGCTCATTTCCATTTGAGAGATGCGGCGCTGGAACCAAAGGAAGGAAAGTATAATGGGATTTTTTTTTTTTTGCTTTACCGGGGCCCCAGGAGCTGCTGTATTTAATCTTTTTAGGAGGTGGACAACCTCTTTAATATTTTTTCCATAGTTTTTGACAAGATCTACAATACAAGAACCTAACGGAAACTCCAACACACATGCACGTTTTTCCATTCTCATTATTTCAGGTCTGAAGGAACGAGGAGATGGCCGCACTTGCACAGTTCGCCCAGTCATTACTATGAGAGTTCCGAATAAAGCTGACCAAGTGTGCTCTGCTATATTCTTAACACCCACAGAAATAAGAATGGAGAACTGCCCAAACATGACCATCTCCTCGTTCTCTGAGGCTGACTCATAGAAAGCTATGACCTGGCCTTAGACTAGAAACATGAGACAACCCCTTTTAAGTCGCCACATAAACATATAAAGATGTATAGCATTGCTATGATGGTTATTTTAAACATTATTTGGCTGGTAGAGTCTGCACTGTACAATCAAAAATGGAGTTATGCTTAGAAATACAGGGGAGAAAAAAAGGTTTAGGAGAGCCAGGTCTGAGAGAGGAGAATTAGGCAGTTTAATTACATTCTGGAGGAAATCGACATCCAGTTTTAAGAGAGTCAGACAGAAGCAACATGAAGAATTTAATTAGTAAGGAAAACAAGCCTGGAAGCTACATATACGTCAGAAACTAGGTAATGTGCAGTTAATTCAAAAGGAAACAAAATAGTAGAGTTTAAGTTACAAGCAACACTCCTGTGACAGCATTAAAACCGTGTGCAAAAACTATAGGGGTGTGTGATCACAATGGTGAAATCTATATGAAGTAAGGAAAATGTAATACTGTAATTGCACTAGCTTTCTGGTTCAATAGGTTTTAAAAAAACTGCTGTGCGTCTTGTGCCAGATTTACTATGTTTTAGACCCTTTTAACTCCTTGCCTTACAAGGGGCACGGCTTAGCTGTGAAGGAGCATGACCTGAGTTGCAACACTATGGGCAACATGTATGATCTAGGCGCATAGAGGTCAGTTCGAAATCGTTTTAAAGCAGTGTAGAACGAGCCAGAGAATGTATGAACCTGTTCTACTGCAGGTCAAACATTTGGCGCATTCTCGCTCCACTACGACAACACAGGCTCAGGTAAACCACTTTTAACTTGGTCTGGGTGGGCACATCAGTATCTGGTTGCCCCTAGTGGGCTCTATATGTAGCAGTTATCTGCTGCCCCATTGCAGGTTTTTTTGGTTGACTCCCTGATGAAACTGTTTTATTAATCAGTCGGGGGAAACATGTTGGGTTTTGGGGTATTTTTGTGATATATATGGAGATCTTTACCCCGTTTGTTTTTGTTATGCACTAGGGCATTTGTAGTTTTTTTTTTAATAGGGACTGGATATTCAATCTGGGGTCGCCCTTTTTGGGGCAATGACCCCATTTTTTCAACTAGGTCTTAATAAGGTGAAGTGTATATCATTTCCTTGGTTATCCCTTTGTTATTAAATACCTCAAACAGGGCCTAACAACTGGATTCATTTATTATTACTCTTGTGGACTTTGTATTTATCCAGTAGGAGTGAGTAAAAACTACATTTGTTTATTGTACCCCGTGCAATTTCTATACTGATTTGTCTAGTGTAAGATTAATTCAATTTTTTATATATATTTCTCTATTAAAAGTTAAAGGGGTTGTCTCACTACAAGGATTGTTTTTTAAGATCTTGCAAAAACAAGTTACTTTGCAATATGTGTCCATTACCAGTGTCCTACCTATTCCTAGATGTCCCCTCTTGTATGGGCTGCATCAGCTTCTCAGGTCGCTATAGCTACAGACCTGTTTGATCTATCCTGATAGGCTGTCACACTGGTTGCTATAGCTACAGACCTGGCTTCTACTGCAGCCTAGTGGAAGCCAGTAAACACACCCTTGTACTCAAAGTGAAACCAAGAAAACAGGACTGAGTTACGATGAATCAATGTAGTGAGACAACCCCTTTAAGTTTTAATATTTTGATTCAGGGTTTATAATTCTTTGGCTTTGATAAAAAAATAAAAAAAAAGTTGGTCTGCCTGCCCAGCAATATTGTGCCCAGTTTTACCGTCCTGCCGTCATAAATGTGTAGAATCATACAGTTGTGGTGCAACACACCTCCAGAATGCCCCCGCATCTTGGGAGCATTACAAGGTGCCACAGGACCCGCAAAATGCACCTACTTTTGGAGTGCGCCTGCTCATACATCTGGGAGAACAGTTCTGCGCCAGTTTTTGGGCTGAAAGGACAGTAAAATTGTGGTGCAGCCCCATACATACATGTCTTCCTATGTGCCAAAACCTTGGCACAAAATACTTTAGGCCAACTAATACTGTAGTGTCAAAAGATGTGCCAAATTTATCAAACCGCATAAGCCACTGTGATTTTGGCAGAAGTAAACAACCGTCTAATGCATGAAGGGAACTCCATTTATTGAGCTGCATAGGAGCAGAGCTCCCTCCTCTTCCCATTAAAAACAAGTGTATTTTATATGCATGTGTATAGGGGATTCGGGAGGGATAGCTTTCAACCAAAAGCTTCTTCAACCCACAGCTATTGAAGGTGTATTGATACCAGATCTGGCCTTCCCTGCCATGTGATTGAGAGCAAGTGACATTTTAGCAGTGAGATAAACATCCACAAATCATTCTTCCAAGCATTTAGACAAAAATGTAGGTCCATCTGTAATTTGCCAGCACGATTTAATTTTAAAATGTAAAAAAATGTATTTCAATGTGAAACATGGCAATTGGACGTGCAAAAAGGGGGTTATTGCTGGTGTGCATGGATGTCTGCAACTTTCAATTGTATTGGCAGCCACAGGGCTAATACACAACTGAGCACCACCAACTGATCACCGCTTTGCTACAAGCTTCAGCTGGAGAGGACATTACCGATTGCTCGTACCTCTCTCTCTCCTAGATAGCACCGAAAATCGAAAAAACATTGATTAGACACTCGGGTCTCCTGGATGTTTGGGCAAGGCACTGGGGCACATGCTGTATAGCAGGTACCATTATATGGTCATTGGGGCTGACTGAAAGTTTAGGAAATATAAAGTATCTCACAAAAGTGAGTACACCCCTAACATTTTTAGAGGCAACACTGAAGATATGCTACTTTGATGCAATGTGAAGTAGTCAGTGTGCAGCTTGTATAACCGTGTAAATTTGGTGTGCCCTCAAAATAACTCAACACACAGCCATCAATGTCTAAACCGCTGGCAATTAAAGTGAGTACACCCTCACATTTTTGTAAATATTGTATTATATCTTTTCATGAGGCAACACTTTGATAGAATGTAAAGTAGTCAGTCCAGCTTGCGTAACAGTGTAAATTTGGTGTGTCCTCAAAATAAGTCAACAAAGGTAAATTCTGAATGCGTTTTCTGTGTGCAGTCAGTGTGGAAAAGGCACTGGAAGATAAGACATCATAAAACATGGTGAAATTGATGTGCAAAAAACAGTGTTATATGCACAAGAGATCCAAGATTGTCCCTCAGATTTCTGCCTTAAAGGGGTTTTGCCACGATGTAATGTTGACGTGGGATCCTCCAAAATGGGTATTTAATCACTTTTCTAAATGTGATTACAAAAATTGCAGCCTGAGAGAGCTACAGGCTGCCTTACCTGCCCTTAGTTAATTCAAAGCTTCTATTAGATACGACATGACAAGAGCTGCTGGCCGGGCTTGCGCAGAGGAAGCTTCTTATCTGATGAGACTGAGCTGCAGAAGCTTTCAAGGCACCGGGTAGAAATATGTTGTTTTTTGTATACAGAATCCACTAGTTGTAGTGTGATTATCTGAGTAGATCCCTTCTTTATCTGATGACAGAGAACATGAAGAAGCTTTCAAGCTGCTGTGGAGAAAGCTGTTGTCTTTTGTATACAGAATCCACAAGTTGTAGTTTGATTATTTGAGTGAACATTTCACACGATCCCTTATGCAGGCTCTGTGCTCTGGCTGTGTCTCTCTCTCTCAGCTCTGTAGCTTGTTTACATTTGCTTCTTAGCAGATAAGGCGTCCTGGCAAAACCCCTTTAAAATGTGTGTGAATCTAGAGTGTGGGTGTTCACACTTTGCAGGTATCTGGCTAATCGTCACTAAAAATGTTATCCCAACCTATACCATGACGGAGCCATAGAAAACACTGTGGCAAATGAAGTCTAATTCGGACTACATTTACTCTATTTCCTGGACGTACACAATTCACACAAAAGTGTGTCACTGCAACGGAGCCGAAAATGAGGTGTGAACACCATTAGTCACTCTACACTAACAGGACAACAATGACTCAGTTTCTAAGAAAAAAAAAGTGCTCCTATATAAAAAGACAGACTCAATGTTCAATATATTTAGAGTCTAACATACAAAAAATAAGCAGGTAATTACTAATATGTGAGTGACAGAAATAGCCCAATATGAAAACCCATACAGTAGGCTATAAATACACACCGGATGCAGAGCCGCATAAGCAGGAAAGGAAGTACAATGTAGATTAACACCACACTAGGCACTGACCGAAGTACTAAAATCCAAAAGGCGAAGTGTTTGAATAATCACCTCCAGCTATAAAGGGTTTGGATATGAGGGCCAGTGAACCACAAGAGGAGGAGGGTACAGCTTCACACTTCCTGCATCACTACATATTATTACCACTATAGGCAGCTAAAATACAAACAATAAGAAATACAGCATCCGATAATATAGAAAACCCTTAATAATGTCATCTTACATTTCCCCAGACCACAAACCAGAGCGAAGAGCGTGAATAATTACAAGGCCCCCCTCTTTGCATTGTACTTCCTCCCTACATCAGAAAACCATCCGAAAAAGGTGAACAGAAGAATATTAAACTTCCATAGACTTTTATTCTGCTTTCATGCTCATTCAAGCAGTAGCCCTCCATCCATAACGTTGCCAAAAACTGTAGGGGATTTTCACACGACAAAGTAAAATATAAGCGTGGAATCCACATGTGTTCTGCCACTGAAAACCACATCGTTGTCGATACGACTTGAACGAGTGCTTTTTTTTTTTTTTTTTTTTTTTAACTAATATTACTTATTATAGTATTACTTATTTAATATATACTTATTGCAGATGGATTTAGAGGCACTTTTCGTACTTTGTTTTGCAGTCAATTTATGCCTATTAGTTTTGGTTGAGGATCCGCATTAAAAACCAAATGCAATACACATACAAATGTTTTGGGCGCATGTTAAATGAGGATTTTAGACATCAATAGTAAATATCCATGCATTTTCCGTGTGGAATACGACCAAAGAATGAGCATGTTCAAAGTTTTTTGACCGCACATCGGTTTTGAAAACAAACTAACGAAAATACGCATTGTATGAACTACATTGTGCACTTTCTATTGAGGTCAATGGAAATCGTTTTCTTTCCGTTTTCAACAAGGATTTCTAGGAAAAAATCTGTGTGGAACCCGACTAAAAATTCTCGGCTTGTGGACAGAGTCTGCACATATTTGCATGTGGCAAATATGTGCAGATATTTGTGTGACCAAAATCAGTTTCATTCTTTTTTTTTTTTTCTTTTTAATTCCTATTCAGAAATATGGGGAAGTTGCAGAAATTCCTACAACAGATCTGCTGCATGTAAATATACACATAAAAACCCCTAAAAATGTGCCTCTTTGTTAGCCTTATAGGGGTTGTCCAGTTTCTCTAAAATAGGCGGTGACCCAATATAAAAAAAAAATATATATATATATATATAGAATAAAACCTATGCTCCTTTTCCCCCACTCTTCCATTTCAGTGCTAGGTCTCTCTGGTCTTCGGTTTTCTTTTTTCTACTTCCAAACAGGGCAACACTGCTGCAGCCGCCGTGTGGAGGCACATGACCGCTGCAGCTGCCATTCGGTGGCACATGTGTAGTGGATGGGAAACAAAGGTTATATATGTGTGATCCTTTGTTTCTCAATTTTAATGTATTAGTTAGTATATACCTCACATATACTGTGAGGAGTGGTCTATAGATAAGGACGTGCCAATAGACCGTCACAGCCAGGTACATGTGATGCTTCTTATCTACTAGTTTGCAAAGGTATAAAAAAGCCATCATTTTGTGAATAAAGCAGAAAGCATTTTCACAGCAACAAGGCATATTGTGATGTTCTCTCTCGGTGCACCCTTTGTTATTTTAAGCTAATTTGGGCCCACAAGGACAGAATATCCCCTTTGAGGATACTTTCCATATCACATGACTGCTGCAGCCGCCATTCGGTGGCACATGACCGCTGCAGCCGCCGTTTGGTGGCACATGACCGCTGCAGCCGCCGTTCGGTGGCACATGACCGCTGCAGCCGCCGTTCGGTGGCACATGACCGCTGCAGCCCTGATGTCCGTGATTGGAAGTAGAAGAAAGAAGCCAAAAGACTGGGGAGATGGCCAGCGCGTATCATGGTTTTGTTTGTTACTCTTATTGGGCTACCAGGAGCTTCCTATTTTTTTTTTTTTTTACAGGAACCGGACACCTTTAAGTCCAAGTTCACATACAGTAAACAAATAAAAGGTAAGAGAGACCTTCTTAAACCCCTATCCCCAGTAATCTAGAGAGCTTATTATTCTTCAAGTAGCCTACACAAACTCCCAACGTTGGTAAAAAGAAAACCAAAAATGCATATAGTATACTGCACACCATATATATAGGTGTTAGAGAAAAAATATGCTGTGGTCTTTGCATTGGAGCACAGCAAACATGAGAGGTTACTGCCTGTAAATGCAGCTGTACAGAGACGGCTTTATTCTTACATTATATAAGAATTCTGCTGCCTATACTGCCACCATGTGGTCACTCAGCAGACAACAAAGTGCACCTAAATCTAAAGAGAACAATCACCCTGCAGAATGTAAATTATCAGGTGCTTCCCTCTGTACTTATGAAACCCGCACCCAAAAGTCCCAAACGCTGCAGCAGCTGTGAGAGATAACCACATGTAAGCAGAAAATGTGCTAAACAGCCACTGCTCCTTCAGAGCCCAGTAAAGGAAGGAACGGTCCTAACACTCAGTCCAGTGAGAACGCAACAGAAGCCAAGACCTAGCTTTAAAGAACAAGAGAGAAAGCTACAGTTTAACACTTATTAAGAATGGGTATGTGCTCATCTCATTTTCAAGTCTACCGAAACAGTGAACAAAACTAGGTCACATAATCCACTTTTTTTTAATCAATTGAATTTTTATTGATTTTTTCTTTAGAAGCGTAATAAAGACAAATGACAGAATCATACAGTGTATTATTCCTATTAACACAGAAATAATCATGTAAAGGTATTGGATAACAGTAGTATGCTGAACAATCTTGAACAATATCCAACAAGTTTGCATAGCCTAATATAATGGTATGCATAAGACCAGACAACACGTAAACAATACACAGGACACACTAAGGCCTCGTTCACACGGCTCATTTGCCGCGGATTGGCGCCGTACTCCGCGCCGGATTTGCGCTGCAGTACGGCGCCAATCCGTCGGAGTAATTACGGTAATCCACCGCTCTCATAGAGAACAGTGGATTGCGTCGCTCCTCCCCGCTCGGCGAATCCGCTGCGGGTGGACAAAGTGACATGCACATTATTTATGGCGCGTACGTGCCGTAGATAATGACAGTCTATGAGGCCGGGGAGCGGCGCCCCTGCCGCACTCCGGCCCCGCCCCCGTCCCGCCCCTTATTCACGGCGGATTTGCGAGCGCAATCCACCTCACAAATCCGCCGTGAATAAGCCGTGTGAACACGGCCTATAGGGCGAGGGGAGACTTGCGGAGGCCAGCATTGTGCAGTTTAATAAACAGTATTGAGAACGACAGACACAACATTTCACTCATATTCCTGCTGTAATCTCGTATACATCCCATTGAGACCAAGTATCAAACAATGGCTCCAGCTCATTATTCAATTATGCTGATAAGTATTCCATCCGTCTAACTTCTTTTATTCTCTGGACCAAGTCCAATTTTGAGGGAGAATCCCTTCTCTTCCAGAACCTCGAGATCAAACATCTAGCTGCAAATCCATTGTACTTTTAATATTCTACCTGTGCTAAGAGCAGAAAATCAACTTCTGCTGATTTCTGTTACTTGTATACTGCGGTCTCCAATATGTCATGTGTAAAAGGGCTAACAATCGAATTCCAAAGATCTACACTGAACTGATGTTTTAAGGCTTAAAAGGGGGACTCCCACCTCATCGATTAGCTTGTATATAAAGACTATGATCAAATACATTCCTGTTCTGAATTTGCTTAATTTCAGAGTCCTCTCCTGCTTGTTTACAGATGGTTTCCTAAGTTACCGACCTCCTGCCACCGCTCTATCCAGGATAAGGTCATTCCTTGCTGTATCAGCAGCACAGGAGCTTATTTATCTTTGTTACTAACAAAATCTAACCCTTTAGAGCTTTGTGCCCTGGTGCTAAAACCCCTCCATCACCAATGTCCGTCTACCTGGCTCATCTAGGAATAGCAGAGTTGATATGCTAATCATTGCTGTAGAACCAGCAGCAGCCTGAACAGGAAATAAAAGCCTTAAAGGGGTTGTCTCACTACAAGGATTGCTTTTTCAAGTTAAAGATTTAGAAAAATCAATGTCACACTTTGCTAATATATTTCCATTTAATCAGTTCCTACTTATTCTGAGGTTTCCAACCTACTGTTGAGGACTGCATCAGCTCCGTCATGTCGTATAAGCTACAGGACCTGTTTGAATTCCTGATAGGCTGCCAGCACTGGTTGCTATAGCTACAGACCTGGCTTCTACTGCAGCCTAGTAGAAGCCAGTAAACATGCCCTGAATTCAAAGTGAAACCAAGAAAACAGGACTGAGTTAAGATGAATCAATGTAGTGAGACAACCCCTTTAAGGCTATGGCTACACAGCACTGGATTTTGTCAGTTTTTCAGCAGATTTAGTATTTTGAATGAGCCGAAAATCCGACTGTACCCAGCGCTGTGTAGCCCTCAATAGAAAATCTATGCTGTAGTCTACACAACATGGATTATTTACTGAGGGTTTCCAAAACCTAAGCCTGTTCGGCAGAATATAGCGCATGTTGTAAATTCCACCGGACCGACATTGGATTCCCCAATATACTGGGCTGCTGGGAACAGACTACAATTTTTTGCGCAAAAACCACAACCCAAAAAACGGCGGTGCGGCGCAGTCCAGCAATGTGAAAATGCCATTGGATTTTGGGTGGCATTTTCAAATTGCTGTGTACACCTAGCCTAACAGGCTGGGAAGAGCAGGCTCTGTGAAACAGCCAGATGGAACCCTCCTCCCCCTTTAATGAAATTACTCTGTCCATTTCTATGTAAGGTGTTAAAAGTAGATACTACTGACCAGAACAGTGATAGGTGCATTATAATATTTAGCACCATGGGTCAGTGTTTAAATGGGTTTTGCCACAAAGCAGAAGGTGTTTCTGAGGCAGGCTCATAGCTTGCTACAAGCCAGCCTCAGTGAATGGGGAGATGGTTGCCCTTGATGTCTATGGGAATTCAGGTATAGCCAAGCATACACAATCGTCAGGGTTGCCATAAAAAAGAAAAGAGAAAACTGTGTAGCCGTGGCCATCTCTCCATTCACTGAAGTCAACTCCTAGCAAGCTAGGACTGTTGTGCTGTTCCTCAGTTATTCCTCCTAGACATGTATTATTGAACCTGTATGTATTACTAAATTTAAAGCTAGGTGTTATCAAACAGGTATTGGTATTATCCAATCAGTGTGTTTAGGGACCCGCACCTTTCAAAACTGGAAGTGGCAACACCCAGTTGACTGATTCAGTCATGGATTTCTAGGATGAACAACAGAGGAACAGCACAAAACAGAGTAATAAAAGATGATGCTCCAGAATTATTAGTGCTTACTAAGATAGACAGGTCCGGTTCTCTTTAAAGTGAGCACAAATCTACCATCCCCTCGTACATCTCATCCACAATAGTCATGAAGATTCAGCAAAATGTACTTATGTAGCCATATAAAATCTCTAGATCCAGTCTGATGGCAATGTTGGGATCAGGAATGAAATAATCCTTAAAGGGGTTTTGCCACCATGTAATGTTGATGTGGGAACCTCCAAAATGGGTATTTAATCACTTTTCTAAATATATGTGATTAAAAAAAGTGAAAACTGAGAGCTACAGCATTGCTCAATCCCCCTTAGTTACCTCAAAGCTTTCCCTAGTCACGACCCAGGAGCTGACAGGCCGCGCTTGCGTGAAACACTTCTTATCTGATGACAGGCAAAATGAATGAGCTTTAAAGGTACCGGGTAGACAGTGCAGTCTGAGGCTGTCTTGCTGTATTGAGAATCCACTGTTGTACTGTTTATTATTTCACTTAAGTTTTGAGACCCTTGGATTCCTCACTCCTCACTCACCCCCTCCCTCTCTCCCCTGCAGCTTCATGACTCAGCATGATTTGTATATATCCTGCTCCCGTGCTGACAGGAGGTAGGTAACTGCTGTCTTGGCAAATCCCCTTTAAGAGCAGATTGGCTCTTACCTTATGGGGTCCAAAGTAATCTTCAGCAGGGGAAACCAAGCTTAAAAATTCCCTTTCACCATCCCTTCACCCATATCCTTCCGCACCCTTGGTTGAAGTTGATAGACATAGATGTCTTTTTAAAACTGGCTGTACTACGTAAGTGAAACTGGTTTCATAGCAGTCCAACAGAGATGAAGTTACCTCAGTACTCTTGGTTTAGTCTTGCTTTAAAGGTAAATTAAACTTGCCTTGTTGTATAGGGATATATATGTAAATGTTATCAAATGATTGATTTCCACACCTCTATTGCTCCTACTGACCACTAAATTTCAGCACATATATCTATATTACCGCACTAGAGTCATTTTGCTATAAACAATATAGGAACTACTTGTTTAAGATCCATAGGTATTAAGAAAATGAGCAACCTAGAAAGGACACTAAAATCTTCCGCCAGATCAAGCCTGTAGGCCAGATGTATGTGCTCAGCAGCTCACAGTGCCTGTGAGCTGATGACTTGTGATTTATGACCTGGTTTAATAATCACAGTTCAAAGGATGATCTCTGTAATGAGAACAAGCCCTAATGCCCTGCAGCAAGTATAGTACAAGTAAGGGAAAAGCAGCAGGAATTAAAGTGAGACAGCCATGCTCACTATCCTTAGACTAGTCCTTAAAACCTAATTATTGTGATTTACCACCTTGCTTCCCCCTGTCAAAGTGATGATATGGTACCTGATCATCCTTTAAAAGATGGCCACTTATGCTGACAAAATATAGGCCATACAGATGTAGATGCATTTACATAAATGAGCTGCAGCGCCAAGAATTAAACATGTACAATGCTCTTTCAAGGGGATCCCCATCTTGCACTTTGAAAGAACAATCAATAGGATATGCCATCAAAATGTAATAAGTGCAGGTCCCACCTCTGGACCTGCACCGATCTCAAGAACAGGCCCCTGAATGTCTCCATTCAGAACGAAAAGTTGGTCAAGCTTGCCCACCACTCTCCATTCTGTTCTATGGGAGTTCCTAGTATAGTCGAACACACTGTTTGGCTGTACTCGGAGCTCCCATAGAACAGAATGATAAGTTATGCACAAGCACGACCAACTCTCCATTCTGAAGAGACATTCAAGGGCCTGTTCTGGAGAGAAGTGTGGCTCCTACCTCTGGACCTGCACCTATTACACTTTGATGGCATATACTATCGATTACGCCATCAAAGTGTGAGATGGTGTGACATGGGAATTCCCACTTAACAGTTTTTTTCAGTTGGTCTAACTGTTGGGCGCCCCCATGTTTAGCAGTTATGAGCCAGAGAGCCACAAGTCTATCACACTAGATCTCCAATGTTCTTAGGTTACACATGTGGTCCTCCAATACCGAGTTCTGCAAACTCTAGGTTTTAGTGAAGAAAAAGGGTCTTCACTGAAGAAGCCCTTTTGAAGGTCAAAATGTCCAAACGTATCATCTAAGAGGTTGTATGGGAAAAGAAAAATTAGTATCAAATACTATTAATCTCCTCCATGAGCTATGTCTGAAGTTGCAGCTTAGCCCCACTAACCTAAAGCAGTTGTGTGATAAGAGACAAATACCGTCAAAATGAAGCGCTAGCTAAACCTTTCCCCTACAGCAGCCATTCAACAGAAAATGTAGCTATTTACATAAATGGCTATGCTGTGATAGAAAGATGGCTCAAGTCCACCAAGAGCTGCACTCATTGTGGGTTTCTCAAAACAGGACGCAACATACCAAAATATCATATCCCATTATAAATTAGAAGTCATAGGCCACATTCACACAGTGTTTTCTCACACAAATTCCATTCACACGTAAACTCCAGCATGGATTGTTATATGCGATGGATTTAAAACTACTGCCCCAGAACAAAAAGAAAAAAGAAAAAAAAAAGTAATGTTGGAATGATGTAATTTTCTGTACATAGAAAATTACTTTTTGATCAAAAAATTACTAATAAAACAGGGCTGACAATTACCAAAATCCATGTCAAAAATGTACCCTTCCATCAAGAAGGAGAATGGTTTTTTAGACCTAATATTCAAGGGAAACGTTTCCTTTTCCTATTTTAACAGTATTAGGCAATTAAAATTAACTCCTGAATTGAATGTCAGGTTACAATCTGCCACAAAGAAAGAGGCCATCTATCATGTCATCTCACTAGAACAGTAGATGGAAGAAGGGAATGACAGTGACAGCTCTATTGATAGATCTATATAAACATGGCCTACATAGACAGGGACACATGGGGAAAAAAATAGGTTGAAAATGTTTAGAATGAGCAAAATAGTGTCTAATTGAGTCACAACAAAAACACAGTTATCTATCCCAAGACTTTGTAGACTGGAAATATTAACCCCTTAACGGCGCAGCAATTTTTTTTTCATTGCAATGTTTTGATTTTTTTTAAGCTTCCCACCTTCCAAGAGCCATAACTGTTTTATTTTTTTTATCAACATATCTGTATGAGGGCTTGTTTTTTGTAGGATAAAATGTACTTTTTAATGGTACCATTAACCGTACCATATAATTTACTGGGAAACCCAAAAAATATTTTATGTGGAATGGAGTGTAGAAAAAAAAAAGGAACTGCACCATTCTCCTAGGAGTTTCATTTTTATGGTGTTCAGTAATAATGACAGGTTATCAGTATTCTGCAGGTCGGTACAATTCTAGGAGAGGGAGGTAGGGAGAGGGAGAGAAAGAGAGATAACACAGGTAAACACATTCCAGGCTAAAATTAAATGTTTTTTCTCACATCTTTGGGGAGTGGAGTTCAATTTCCCTAGCCTCACCCAGGCATGTTCTCAAGCAAGAAAGCACTTAAATAGGACCTGCCTGACAAAGTGAAGTAGACCAAAAGATCCTCAGAAGCAAGATATCATGGGGAGATCCAAAAAAAATTCAGGAACAAATGAGAAACAAAGTAATTGAGATATATCACTCTGGAAAAGGTTATAAAGCCAACTCTAAAGCTTTGGGACTCAAGAGAACTACAGTGAGATCCATTATCCACAAGCGGGAAAAAAAACCTTGAACTGGCCGTCCATCCAAAATTAACCCAAAATAACATCCAAAGAACTGCAGGCCTCATTTGCCTCAGCTAAGGTCAGTGTTCATGACTCCACCATAAGAAATAAACTGTGCAAAAAGGGCCTGCATGGCAAATTCCAAGACGGAAACCACCGCTGAGCTAAAACAACAAAGTCTCAGTTTTGCCAGAAAACATCTTGATGATATCCCAAGATTTTTGGGAGAAGATTCTGTTGTCTTTAATAGACGCTGTGATACCAATTATGTATAACTTCTATTTTATGTTTTTTATTTGTAAAATAGCAAAAGAGGGATAATTTGAACTTTTAATATATATATATATATATATATTACATTTTAAAACATTTTTCTTTTCTTTTTTACTTTAACATGGAGTCCCCATAGGAGGCTTTACCACTAGGGGGTGTGATCGTTATTACAGCCTATTGCATTGTATTGTATACTTCCTGCTGCAGCGAAATCCCACTACAAAGCCCTTTACGATTTTGGTAATTAAGGGATAAGACAAAAGTTAAACTAATTGGAAGGTGTAGAAGCAACAAGGCATTTCAGAAAAGGGAACATCATACCAACAGTAAAACATGGTGGTGGTAGTGTGATGGTCTGCGGCTGTTTTGCTGCTTCAGGACCTGGAAGACTTGCTGTGATAAATGGAACCATGAATTCTGCTGTCTACCAACAAATCCTGAAGGAGAATGTCAGGCCATCTGTTCACGACCGCACTTGGGTTATGCAGCAGGACAATGATCCAAAACACACCAGCAAGTCCACCTCTGAATGGCTTAAGAAAAACAAAATGAAGACTTTGGAGTGGCCTAGTCAAAGTCCTGACCTTAATCTGATTGAGATGCTGTGGCATGACCTTAAAAAAGTGGTTCATGCTTGGAAACCCTCCAATGTGGGTGAACTACAACAGTTCTGCAAAGACAAGTGGCCAAAATTCCTCCAGAACATTGTAAAAGACTCATTGGCAGTTATCGCAAACTATTGCAGTTGTTGCTGCTAATCGTGGCGCAACCAGTTATTACTTTTTCATTCAGGGCCCTTTAGGTTTTAATTACTTTTTCCATTAATAATAAAGACCTACATTTAAAAACTGCATTTTTTGTTTACTTGTGCTATGTTGGTCTAATACTTTACATTTGTTTGATGATCTGAAACAATTAAGAGTGACAAACATCTAAAAGATTAAGAAATCAGGAAGGGGGCAAATACTTTTTCACACCACTATACATACATAAACTTGTAGTCCCCCTAGGGTAGTTGACCACTAGAGAGCACAATCGCTTGTCCACTCTGCTGCAATATATAGATATTAATATAGATATCGCAGAAAGGTGTACAAAGAGGGCTCTCCTATTACATGGTGCCTATGGTAATGTTGTGGATGGGAACAAAGGTTATATATATGTGTGATCCTTTGTGTCTCCATTTTAATGTATTAGTTAGTATATACCTCACATATACATATTATATATATATATATATATATATATATAGGTCATCAATACTTATATAGGACAATTAGTACAGCATGTAAAAGCTGTAGGTATAGCTTTTGTCATTAATGTGTTAAACAAAATGGCTGCCTGTAGTAGTTTGTATAGATCGTCGTGTAATCCAAGATGGCGCCTAGTCAGAAGTTACACCCTGTGTTCAGACATTCCTGAAGCTGTGAGGAGTGGTCCATAGATAAGGACGTGCCAATAGACCCTCACAGCCAGGTACATGTGATGCCTTCTTATCTACTCATTTGCAAAAGGGTATAAAAAGCCACCATTTTGTGAATAAAATCAGAAAGCATTTTCATAGCAGCAAGGCATGTTGTGATGTGTTTTCTCGGTGCACCCTTTGTTATTTTTAAGATAATTTGAACCCCCACAAGGACAGGATAGCCCCTTTGAGGCTACTTTCTATTTCAGTAGGGTGTGATAGGTGTCATAACATGGCAGTTATGGAAGCCTTCATAAGGCTTCTGACTGCCATAGCACCCATGCAGCACCCAGCAATCTTGTTGGGGGTGGAGGGGGGGGTAAGGGGCGGAATCGGGCAAATAAACGAAGGAATAGCATAGGAATTGGCACCACACAGAGTTACAGAAGAGAAGATCCTCCAGAATAGTTATTTCACAGGGAATACAAGGATTTACTTATAGACTTGTAAGGAGAGGTTGTTGACTTTAACCTTTTACCGACATATGATGTACTAGTATGTCAAAGCGTTGGTAAAGGGTTTTGTAGTGGGATCGTGCTGCAGCAGGAAGTAGTAAAACTGCCATCTTTGTACACCCTACTGCATTGTCTACACAATGCAATAGGCTGTAAAAACGATCACACCCCCTAGTGGTAAAGCATCCTATGGGGACTCCATGTTAAGGTAAAAAAGAAGAAAAATTGTTTTAAAATGTAAAAATATGTAAAAGACTAAAAAAAGCCACTGGCAGCTGGTAATCAGAGTCCTACACAGTATACACATTGAATTAGAAAAATAACACTGCACTGTAGAGAAGCGCTAGGAGGAAGGGTGCACGGTCAGATCCATGAAGACTGCCGGAGAGTAATTAGTGAAGGATTGTAACAGAAGCTACGACCAAGGAGGCGTTTAACTCCGAAACGCGTTAGCTGTCTTTTGCCAATATGCTGTAACTCTAATAAATATTGCATTTATCCTTCTTGGTGCCAGCAGTCTAATCATTCAGATACATTCTGTTATGATCCTTCACGAAGTACAAGTGACAAGTTCATGCTGATCGGATGGATCCTCCATGAAATCATTCAAGCTGCAAATCCAGATGGATGGTGACATTGTATGGCAAGTCTGTTTTCACGTTATATTTGCCCAGGGAAGACCATTGTATGTTGAAAATATTGTAGCCCGAGGCATTGAACTTGAGGGAGGAATGTATATGATTTAATAACACCAAGTGACACTTACTTTACTGTATGTGTTGTAAAAGAAACAAAGTTATAACAAAACACATCAAATAACGTAAAAAGAAAAACATGCTAGTCTGAATCCTACCTCAGAGTACTCTTTGTGCCGATTTAGACTCTTTCTCCGAGACAGATCTGTTACTAGCTCCATCTCCCGCATTCTTGTTGGACGCAGTTTAGGTTCCTCTTTCTTGATAAATTCCTACAAAGCACAGTTTAATGTAATTTATGAAATGACTGAACACGAGAACATATATGGATGGGATATACTCTACACAAACATGATGTGGATAACCCTTCCATTATGGAAAGAAAAACTAATTAAACTGGCCTGGATAAAAATAAGGGTACCAATAAATTAATATTTTGTTGCACAACCTTCTGACGCAATCACTTCAAACAACCATGTTCTTAATCAGGAAGGGGAGTTAAATATTGTTTGTCCAATAAAGATCTATACTGTCTATTTGCATATGATACACCTTAAAACAAAGGTTATAAAAATGTGTGCACAACCTTTAATAACCAGAAGACTGCATTGACATATTTGGATGTCTTTTTTTACCATTATATATATATATATATAATAATATATATATATATATAATAATATATATTTTATATATATCACACATACTATATATGTATCACATACATTTAGAGTCAAATATATTTGGACACTGACACAAATTTTGCGGTTTACTGAAGTCATAGCTATATAATGGACATAAAGTTAAGACTTTCAGCTTTCATTTGAGGGTATCCATGTTAAAATTGGAGGAAGGGATGAGGAGTTTCAGCTCAATAACGCATGCCAACCTGTTTTCAAAGGGACCATAAGTAATTGGACAACAAAGGCTGGTTCAGGGGCAGGTGTAGACAATTCCTTCTTTATGTCATTCTAAATTAAGCAGGTAAAAGGCCTGGAGATAATCTGAAGTGTGGTGATTGCATGTGGAAGATTTTGCTGTGAAGAAAAAATGTGGTCAAAAGACCTCTCCATGCTGGTGAAACAAGCCATCCTTAAACTGTGAAAACAGAGAAAACCCATCCCTGAAATTGATACAATATTAGGAGTAACAAAATCTACAGTTTGGTACAGAAAGAAAGCACTATTGAACTCCTCAATGCAAGAAGACCTGGATGCCCACGGAAGACAATAGTGGTGGATGATCGCAGAATAAATCTCATGGTGAAGAGAAACCCTTTCACAACAGCCAACCAAGTGAACAATACTCTCCAGGATGTAGGCGTATCAATATCCAAATCTACCAGAAAGAGAAGACTGCATGAAAGTAAATACAGAGGGTTCACTGCATGGTGCAAGCCACTCATAAGCCTCAAGAATAGAAAGGCTAGAATGGACTTTGCTAAAAAAAAAAAAACATCTAATAAAGCCAGCACAGTTCTGTAATAACATTCTTTGGCCAGATGAAAGCAAAAAAAACAACCTCTGCCAGCGTGGTACAGCTCATGATCCAAAGCATACCGTAACATCTGTAAAACACGGCGGAGGCAGTGTGATGGCTTGGGCATGCATGGCTGCCAGTGGCACTGGGTCACTAGTGTTTATTGATGATGTGACACACGACAGAAGCAACCGGATGAATTCTCAGGTATTCAGAGACATACTTTGTGCTCAAATCCAGTCTAATGC
This sequence comes from Phyllomedusa bahiana, assembly GCA_025379985.1. NCBI lineage: Eukaryota > Metazoa > Chordata > Amphibia > Anura > Hylidae > Phyllomedusa > Phyllomedusa bahiana. The sequence continues at coordinate 45,261 of JAODAL010002324.1, forward strand.
AGCCAAATTGGTCAGCGTTTCAAAATACAGAATGACAATGACCCTAAACAAAGAGTTTATTAAAGAAGTGAAATATTATTGAATGGCCAAGTCAGTCACCTGATCTCAACCCAGTTGAGCATGTATTTCACTTGCTAAATACTAAATTTCAGACGGAAAGGCCCACAAACAGCAACTGAAAACTGCTGCAGTAAATGACTGGCAGAGTATTAAGAAGGAGGACACACAGCGTCCGGTGATGTCCATGAGTTCGAGGCTTCAGACAGTTATTGCCAACAAATTAAAATTTCATTTACAATTATCTAATTTGTCCAATTACTTTTGAGCCCCTGAAATAAAGGGATTGTGTTTAAAAAAAACTCTAGTTCTTTAGTCTGAACTTCAACGGCATCTGAATTTCTCATTAGAAAAATGGTGTCTGTCCAAATATTTATGGATCTCACTGTATACATATATCTCTACCTACACACACAGCAACATGTCTGACAATCGCACACATTTGTGAGAACCTGTAGCACTATGTTTGATGTGCATAAGAAAAGATTTGAAAAGTGGCACAGGAGTCCTGCTTCCTTGTATAATGTGTTGTGACATATTGAATGCTCACCACAAAAGGTCCATCATACAGTGTGCACATGAAACAGGAGTTAGCAATGAAGCATACAACTAACTTAACATTCCTTAGATTCTACCTGTAAAGAACCCTTTATTGCCTACAATACCATACCCTGTTCCCTCGAAAAGAAGACCGTGTCTTAAATTCATTTTTTAACCTAAAGAGGTCTTCTTTCCAGGGGAGGTCTTATTTTTCCATGAACAAGAATTCACATTTATTCCATACTGTAATCATGTTATCACAAACATCAGCATAATGGGGCAGCCATTAGTGGCAACTGCCAATTTCTACAGTATCAGATTGCCCAGCATGTTTTTCTGTTGGCAGCCTGTTTGCACCTATGATGGCTGCTGTTATGGTAGAGCAGAACTTCTTCAAAGTTCAATATCTATATGCAGTGCTTGGAGTAATCTGAATTCCATCAAGAATTTCTTGTGACTCCGTTTCCATGTACAACAATTTATGTCGCATTTACTGATCCTGGTATATATGAACAAAAATCAATATTTATTCAAAGATAGTAATGTCTTCATCTTCTGGAACATCATCAGGACTCTCCAAACCCTGAATTTCATGGTGAATTTCTTGTGACTCCATTTGTTTTAGAAGCATTGGCCCAAATCTCTCATGTCTAGCAACAGCACTTTTCTTAAATGAGCACCTCTTGTCCAGGTAGCCTCCGACACAAGGTAAGATCTATCTAAATGATCTGCTAAAGCTAATGTATGGTGAGGGAGGAGCTGTAGCAATGACTGCCGCTAGGACTTATTTTCAGGGGAGGCCTTATATTTCTAAGTTGGAAAAAAATTGCACTAGGTCTTATTTTCGAAGGTTGTCTTATTTTCGGGGAAACAGGGTAGAATCGTACAAGACTGCTTCAAACCCTAACTAAACTGCTTAGAGATAATTTTTTGGCATTATAATCAAAGGTAAACTTCCCCACCATCAAAGACCTCTAAGATCCACACCCTACCACCACTTACCTTGCTTTCACTGTATGTCCATTCTTTCTGATCCACTAATCGCTGCGTTTTTTGCTCTTGCGGAAGCTCCACTGGTACACTTTGCCTAGAACGTCGTTCATTTCTTTTTTCTCTATTTTCCAACATGAGATTGATTAAATCACTACTTCTCGCTGGTTTTCTACCCTCAGAAGCTGGTTGTAGGTTTTCCTCGGACATCGATTCCTTATGTGTAAAGCTCTGGTGTTCACGCTCTAACAAATTTTCATTTCGATCATGGCCACTTGTTAGCATTTGTTTGCCTTGCGTATGTGTAGAGGACTTTGCTACTGTTGTCGTTGATTCTAAGTATTGTGTTTTCTGTGCCTTGTAGCTATAGGTTTTTACAGAGGACTCTAGAATGCTTTGAGTCTCCTTTCGTTTATAGGGATCTTTCTCATGATTTCCTTCTGCAAAAGTAATCAAACTATCTAAAGGTGTAGAGCTTTTTGACACACCTTGATTAAAATTCTCCATTGTTGAGGTAGTTTCTTGAGGTGAAGTATAGCGCCGTACAGCTGCCTCATTCTTATAGTCTTCATTACTAGTGAAATGTTTAAGGGAGGGGTCTTTCCATTTGCTACTTGAACTTTTTGAAACACTCTCCCTGAAAGATTTCGACCTTTCAAAGTTAGCCAAATTATGATGGTCATCTCTAGTGTTGTTCTCTTTATTCCTTCTTCGATTAGCACTGTAGTCAGCCATCAGAGAATCAACGTCTACAGCTTTAGATTTATACGTTCTATCAAGCTTAAGAGGAGATTCTTTGGTGCTTGATTCTTTTGCAATCTCTGGTTCTTTCAAATAGGACTGCTGCCCAGGTTTTGTTTGAGTATCTAGATACGAAGAGCCTTTATGATCTACACTTGACCATTGCTTGTGTCTCTTGAGCAAAGCATCAATATCAACATGACCATAGGTTTCTGGTCCCTTCTCGGACTTTCCTATTACATTATCTTGCATTACTTGCACATTTTTGTATGTTTTGATCCCTTTTGAGGCATTCAAGGTATCTACATCTTTCTCTGTATTTTTCTCTTCTTGCGAGATAGAACTGGAGTGCGAGTTGGTGTTTGTTCTGCCCATTTTCACCTGGTGCTTAAAGTTAATTTCCTCTGACAAACTGGAATAATTGCTGATGCGAATTTCACCATCATTATTCCTCTGTTTTTTACCATCCACACCAGTTACTGCAAAATACGTAGCTTTTTTATCGAGTGGAGATGGGTCTTTGGCAGCAGTAACTTCCGTGTTGTGTCTCTCTTCACTTGGGAATCTTCTCTCTGCTGGCTTTTTCCGAATGTCATCACGCTCAGATATGTACAGGTCAAATGTCCTATGCGTGATGTCACCGACTTTCGTTTCATCTTTATAGGAGTCTTTACTTTTTAGCTGTATACTATCGCCTTTAGATTCTTCCTTGAAGTCTTTCTTTTGAAAGTAATCACTTTCTGTTGAGGACCGTCGGGTAAATAATTCCCTTTTCACCTGCTCAACTTCCATATCTAACATGACGTTAGAAGAGTCGTTTGACTCCACGTTATTAATGACCTTAGTTGTTGCTACATTTGGAGGATGTAACTGATTAAATGACAATGGTTTTTTATGCTCTTTAACTTGGGCAAAATAGTTGTTTTCATCTCTTATATTAGTTTTTGGAATAGTTGGATCCCCCATCACGTTTTTAATGCCTTTTTCAGATTCTTTTTCCATTGAGATGTGAGAACTAACTGACTTGTCACTCTGCTGACTGAAACGCCTAAGAGATGTTTTTGCTTCTCCCTTATCTGTTGTACCAGTTCCAAAATGAGAATATTCAAAAGAATATTTCCCCAGTGTATTTTCTGGTTTTTCTTTTCTGTTCTTGGATTCTTGAGATTTCTCTTTAAAATCCAAGTCTGTGTCATCATTTGAAGTTTTGTTTTTACTGGTAAAAACTCTGTCTTTTTTATAAAGATTTTCTGATGGTGCATTTGCCAATACATTTTTCTCAGTCGGAGAAGCATTTCTTCTTTCAAAAGGAAAGTCGCTTTCTCCAGAAAAGAATTTGCCTTGGGAATTTTCTTGAGGACTATTCAGGGCGTTTCTCTTTTGATACGCACTCTTACTTCTTTGCAGATTAGTTCCTGAACGCTCATCTCCATCTTTGCTGCTTAGTTCCCGATCTTTGTTGTGGAACGAACGTCGAGATCGAAGAGTCATAGCTTTGTTTTCCGGTACCATTTCAATAGATTCACTTACAACTCTTTCTGCTACGGCTTGGACAACTTCATACTTTGGTTCCACTCTCCTGTTCTCATCAACCTTCTTAAGGTTTTCAAGCATTGTTCTTGGTAAATTTCCAGCTTCTGCAGAAGAAGAGATTGTCCCAGCAGATTTTTCACTAAATTTACTGTCCGTTACCTTCAGATCCTTTTGAATAGGTGACACGGATTGCACATGGTCACCGCTTAACCATTCTGACCAACTTGATGCCTCATGTTTAGCTCGTAGACGTTCAGATGTGATAGCGCTACTGGGAGGCTGACTGGAAATCAGGTTTCCTGAGTGGTAAACCTCAGGAGGACTATGTCTCTCTACATTGTTCTCAAACACTGTTGCTCTCACAGTTATCAATGTTTTTCCTATTTGGGTAGAGTTCTTATTGTGTTCTTCAGATGCAACAGTTTTTGCATCACATAATTTATCTTTGTAACTGTAATCTCTTCTGTCTTTTAAAGCATCTGTATTATTTTCAAATTCATCATTTTTTCTGACTGGTCTTGTTCTGAATGTTTTTTCCTCTAACAACAAACTATTTTCACGGTCTTTTTTTTCCTGGTAAAAAAAAAAAAAAAAATATCAATATATAAACTTTGCTATTATCTTAGTCTATTGTCATGCAATAAAGTATCAGAGGGTTTTTGTAATAATCAGACTTGGTAAACAAAAATAAATATATAATACTAAAAGCCTTACTGACCACTTTACACCTTTGCCATTCTACCCACTGATCTCCGCTTCTTGGTACCTGGCTTCGACACATAAAACATGGCCGGGACTGCCCAATCAACCAATCACTGGCTACAGTGACCCATCTTAGCCAATGATTGGTCAAGTGTGCTCTCCTAGTAATTTTTTATGTGTCAAAACCATATATCAGAAGGAGGAGATCAACAAGACTGGGCTGAAGTGCAGGGAGGTAAGTTTTTTTTTTTTTTTTTTAATACATATTATTTTCGACCTAACACTTTCAAATAAAAAAAAAAAAAAGTCACAAAATACCTTTAAACAATTCATAAAAAAAACATCAGTAGCATAAAATGTGCAGATTTGAACTTTAAGCTTTAAAAAAGTCAACTTCACTGTCTTTATATTGTTTTCAGAGCTGGAACCAAGTCTTAAGATTTCAATTAACTTATCTGCAAAGGAAAAGTTTAAGAATATTGCCAAGGTTAAAATGACTATTCCCTATTAGTAAGATTAACATTATCAAAAGTAGTACAATTATTTATATGAAAAAAAAAACTGTGGTGGTGGGTCGGGGTGACTACTATTACACTATTTTTTTTCTTACTTTTTCCACCAAAAATCTCAGACCTATAATGATTGCTCAGATTTAACCTGTAAACTGCACAACTTTAATTTTACCTCTTCCAGTTTTATTGTTTTACCAAAGGTAATTGGCACAAATCACCTCTATACCTATTCAGGTGATAACGTGCCCATAGGCAGGGCTGGATGGGCAGGTTTATAGTTGAATTTGAAGATAAATCAAACAATTGTTTAAGCAATGACAGTCTTGGCTCAACAGCTTGACTTATGAAAGTGCTCCCTTGTCACTGTAGCAACACTTAACTTGAAAAGGATGTTTCATGAAGACTACCTTTGTCTATATGCCCTAGTAGAGCGTATGAACATTATAAAGGGGTACCTTGCTGTGGCCTCCTCTTTATGGAACCAGAACGGACATCCACTCTGTATGAGTGTTTGACTCAAACTTTCATCGGATTTTCAGGAGATTTTTGGATTTGGAAACTGTCTGGAAACAGACAAGCAACCATCCCCATAGACTTCAAAAGAAAATCCACCAAGTATTCTACGCAAAGCAGATTTTCAAACTGCCGGTGTTCCAAAAAACTCGGAACATGCACAATCTTCTGCTTGGTTTTCGGGCAGGTGGTGTGCTAGTTAATGGTTAAGGGAGATGGGCGAATCCACAAACCATGGACAGAACCCTCCCCCAAAACCATTCAAAGGATGATAAAATACGTATCTAATTCTGTAACAGAATCCAACCGGCATTTTACATTTGCCGTGTAGCCGTGCCCGGTTTGTACATCGCTGCCAGACTAAGGTCTCAAAGCCATAAACACCAGTGTCCTAAATCATCAATGAAAATGATCATTACATACAGACAAAAACAAAAATGGACACAGACAAATACAATTTTCATTAGGGAAACTATTATAGCGTTAACTGCTTAATAGGCAGTAGTGGAAAAAATCTATAAATAGTTAGCACTGAATTCACTGTACTATAGACAATCCTTAAAATACCAATTTTTCCATCACAGTTTATACATTTTTTTTTTTTTAAATAATTCAAATGTGTAGGTAAAATTAATTCCATACAAGATACTCCTGACTTGGTCAAAACCTCACATGGTTTGATCATGCATGAAATAGTGGATTCTTTAGATTTGACAAAACTAGCCCTATGTGACTGACCAGGATTGCTTCATAAAGGTGTTACAGAATGATTATAATGATCAGGTGCCACTGAATTGATTTCCAGTCATAGTGACTATGAACTGCGATTGGTTTTCAGTTAGTCTGCAGAGAGTTTTTTTCGTGATATCTTTATCTAAAGTGTTAATACAACTCAATGTTGGTCTTCCTCTTTCTCGTTGACCTTCTACTCATAATATCTTTTTTTAAAGACCTTTTCCTGTGAATAGATCTAAAATTGTATCTTGATGAGAACCTATCAAGGTGACTGGGGAGGGGAAACTGAACATGTAAAAAAAAAAAAAAAAAATCAATATAACTTTTAAAAAAAAAGGTTTAAAGTCTCAATACTTGGGTGGTCTATTCTGATGACCGACACCCTTTAAGGAGCGTGCATATACAGATTGTGGTCACTCAGATCACCCACTAGGATTTACATGTATAAAATAAGTTAAACAAGTTATACTGAATACATACTTCAACAGGACAGGTTTGCTTTAAACATTTTTTTTCTATTTCTAAAGAGGTCTGTATGAATAATGCACAAGCTACTGTCAGGTTGATGCAGAGTCCACATCATAAAAGTTTATTACAAAACAGGGAATACATTAACTACAACCCGGAGAAGTAGAGAGCACAATGTGTACTATTACTCAGTATAGATTTATATTCAATGTACAAAAAGGTAATACAATATATAAATAATCTGTCCTAGATGTATGCCTTGATATAAGATCACAGAATAAAGAATGCCACAAGTCTAAACAGCAAAGGTGTTTTCCAGTATTTGGGGGTTTTTTTCCAGCATACTGCTGCCCACTGAAAAAATAAAAAAATTAGTGTATATTCACCTCAGATCCAGCGCTGTGCCATGCTAACGATCCAGTCTTCTGTGCTACTCTGGTCTTGATTCCAAGAGACGTCACCGTTGCAGCTGTTGATTGGCTGCAGTGGTCACGTGCCATTGTCCGACCAACATTTGAAAGAAATCGCTTTAGTATACAAATTTTCACGGATAAACATCATTGATACAAAATGGGTTGTCCACCTCCCTTTTAGTAAATGTATGATGCTGCACCTGTAAGAAGATTTAAAAAGAAAAAACCTACTACCTTCTGTGCCCACCTTCCTTCCAGTGATGCAACCGCTAGTCCTCTCACCAGGTCATCGGTTGTCTCCTGACGGTCAACATGTGTACAACGCAGCTGTTGGTTAGATAGAGGTAAGATGATATTGCCAGACATCACTAATTGAAGCCTTCACTTTCAATGGGTGACATCTGGAAGTCTAACGTGGTCACTGCAGCTAGTCATTGGCTGCAGTGTGCATGAGCTGACTACCATGAGTGGGGAGACAACAGGAGACCTGGTGAAAGGAAGGGCAGGTGGATCATAGGAACAAAGGTTGGCATAGAGGGAAGTATTTTTTTTTTATTATATCACAGGTACAGCAGCATACCCTCCCTAAAAAGGATAGTTGGACAACCCTTTAAAGTGCCTTAGTAACTATATCATCTAGAAGATAAGGATTTTGATTTTCCCTCATTGGTTAGCTTGCACCAATGTAGCTGATGGTTGTTTTAGGCACCTTCGCACTGTAGATTGTAAGCCCTTGCGGGCAGAACCCTCTCTCCCTCTGAGCCCGTTGTAAGTCATTCACTGTTATTATTGTACCTGTTTGACATATGTTATGTATGTAACCCCTCCCCCCCTTGAATGCAAAGCGCCCTGGAATCAATGGGTCTTTAAAATAAATACTAATAATAATAAAACAATACGCTCAATCAATCCATACATTACATGTATCCTATAGGAAACTTAAAAAAGGTATCCCGACATGTACTGTAAAGGAGGTAAAGAAGTCTATAGTAAAATGTGCTCACCTGGAGCTGTGCTCACAGCGCAAAAATGTGGGATAAAAACAGCGCTACATGAGACCAATTCTTCACTTCATTATTAGTAAACGGTGCTTTATTGTAGAGCTAAAAACTTGAGCAATGCCTTTCATATGTTCTTACATTTCATCAGGTCCAACCTGATGAGAAGTACCAACACACAAAACGTGTTGCTCAAATTTTCAGCTCCACAATAAAGCACCATTTACTAATCACTAAGCAGTGTATCAGTCGTATGCAGCACTGAAAAAATGGTTTTAATTCATGAAAAATAAAGTTTGCTGGATGCCAAATGAATAAATTTCATCAAAATGTCAAAGATTATGTCAGATGCACTAAATCAGTGTTTACAAACACCAGCCTTCCTATACTAATGTATCTCCATCAATATTCAATTATGGTAGAGCATGGGTGTCAAACTTTAGGCCAGTGGTCCGAATCCCGTCTGCTACATTATTTTGTGTGTCCCACAAGAGCTTACACACGGCAAATAGGGATGGACAAAGTCCAGATGCACTTTCCCCAGAGGATGCAACCAGCGCAGGGAGTGGGCACCATCCTGGAGTCAGACCACTGGCACGCACCTTCACTCCATTTAACAACTTATAGGCAGTGGCACAGTTACCACAGCCCTACCCAGGCACCGTATAATATAAATAGCGATCGCCCCTTTTTAGTAAAAAACAGGTTATATGCCATACCTCCCAAGTGTCCCTATTTTGGAGGGACAGTCCCTATTTTTAACCCTTGTCCCTCTTCGCTCTATAAATGTCCCTCTTTTTCATTTAGGAAACAGATTTGCGTCAATAAACTGACTATCTTGCTTTAAAAAGTATCGGATTGCTTCCCTACTGTATATTACATAACAAGTTACTTAATATATATTATATGGATATAATGCAATCCTGAAAATGTGTCCCTTTTTTATCTAAAAAGTTGGCATGTGTGTGTTTGGGTGGTGGTTAGAGGCGTGTTTTGCTATTATGTCATGTGTTTGGGCGTGGTTAGAGGCGTGGCCTGACGTGTCCCTCTTTGCAATCTCTAAAAGTTGTGAGGTATGTATATGCACATTGGCACATTCAGGCAGCCCCACCTTCCCCGATTGAGTATTATATATAATTGTATAGTGAATGATTTTCTAGTAGGTTTTCATAGCATATTTCACCTTATTCGTTCATGACCAGTAGGTACTTCTAAAACACCCGGCGTATTGTGGCATGTACAGTACGTGCTGCAATACGCCATGTGAACACACCCTAAGGCTAGGTCTACACTGCATTGGACAAAAAAACTGAAAACCAACTCCTAAAACCGTTCATAAAATGGTGTTTTTTGTCCGGTGCATGTAAAAAAAAAAAAAAAAAAACAGCTTAAAAAATGGCAGTTTTTGATGCATTTTGCGTTTGTTTGTTTTTTTGCACAAATGCACAGCATTATAATTGCCAAAAAACATCTGGTGTCTTAACCCCTTTCTGCTGGAGCCAGTTTTGGCCTCTCTGACAGAGCCCCATTTTTGAAATCTGGCATGTGTCACTTTATGTGAGAATAAACTTTTTGACACTTTAACCTATCCATGTGATTCAGAAATTGCTTTCTCGTGACACATTATGCTTTAAGATAGTAAGAAATTTTGGTCCAAAAAAGTCCTTGCTTATTTGTGAAAAATATCAAAGTATCGTGAAAAATGTGAAAAATTTACCATTTTCAAACTTCAAAAATTTCCACATGTAAGACAGGTAGTTATTCCACTTAAAATAGTTTATAACTAGCATCTACCATATGTCTGCTGTAGTTTGGCATCATTTTTTTAAATGTCTTTTTCTTTAACGACATTAGGAGGCTTAGAAATTTAGTAGTCATTTTCAAAATTTCAAGAAAATTTGCAATATACTTTTTTTTAGGCACTAGTCCAGTTCTAAAGTGATGTTGATTGGCCTGTTTGTTAGATAGCTGGTTATGGGCCTGTTTTCTTGCGGGATGAGTTGGCGTTTTATTAGTTCCATTATGGGGGTACATATGACGATTTGATCACTTTTTATTAAAGATTTTGTGTGGCATTTTGAACAAAATTCAGCATTATTTTTATTTTTTACAGCGGTCATCGTGCGGTATAAATTACATGTTAGCTTTACTCAGCAGGTCAATACGATTACAGCGATACCAATTTTTTTTTTTTATGTTTTACTGGGTAGGGGCTTGTTTTTGCAGGATGAGTTGACGTTTTTATTGGTATCTTTTTTTGATGACAAGACTTTTTGATCAGTTTTAAATCCTCCGAAGGCAGGGTGAAGAAAATACTACAATCCTAGTAGTGTTTTTTATTTTTATTAGCACTCACCATGCAGTATCTGTGATAAGTAATCTTTACTCTTGTGGGTCGATACGATTACGGCGATACCCAATTTATATAGTTTATGTTGAAGCGCTTTAAAAAAACAAAGTGCTTTTATGGTGTAAAACAACACTTATGCATCGCTATCTTCTGAGAGCCATAACTTTATTTTTCTGCATAATGAACTTTTTTTTGCGGGATAAACTGACGGTTTAATTGCTACAAATTTGCCGTTTATATGACTTTTTGATCGCTTTTTATTCCATTTTATGTGCTGCGTAATGAACAAAAATCGCAATTCTTTGATTGTTTTTTTTAATTTTTTTTTAACAGCATTCACCGTACAGGTTAATTTATATGACATATTTATAGGACAGGTCGTTACGCACGCGGCGATACCAAATATGGGTACTTTATTTTTGATTTTTTTGGGAGGGCGTTTGCCATTTGTAAAGGGTAAAAGGCGGTGTACGTGTTTTTATTTATTTTTTGTGTGTTACTTTTTTTACACTTGTTTTCATTTTTTTTTTTACTTTTCCCCATAGGGGATTAGTAACAGCAATCTTCAGATTGCTGTTACAAGGCAGGCCATTACATAGCATTGTTGCTATGTACTGGTCGCCATGACAGCTGTCAGTCATGATGCCCACAATGCATTGGGCATCGTGAAGTCACAGATGACCCCGGGGAGTGATCTTCGCTTCCCAGGGCAGTTTGGTAAGCGATCGCTGCCGCACTATCGTGCAGCAGCACGACGGAAGCAGGCAGGAGGAACTCCCTCCTCCTGCCTGTGACTTCGCTCCAACGATCTTAATTTATCATCGGCGTTAAGGGGTTAAACACCCGCGGCTGGAGCTCACTCCGGCCGTGGGTGATGCGGCATGAGGCCAGCGGTAATTTACCGCTGGTCCCATGTCCCGATCATGCGGGGGCTCGCCCGCAAGCCCGCACGATCCCCGGGACGTATGCATACGTGAATTTGCGGAAACGCACTTCCCGCTAGGACGTATGCATACGTCCCATGTCGGGAAGGGGTAAAATAAACTTCAATAGTAAATTTTCTGCACTGCTCTGCCATTTTTTGCAACATGTTACAAAAACCGGCCAGCAGCAAAAACGAGCAGTAAAAAAAAAAAAAAAAACGTTCTGTGGAGATTCTATTCAAGTCTATGGGACCTGTTTTCAGTCGATTTTCAATAATTTTTAGAAAACGAAAAACGCAGGAAAAAAAAACGGACGCTTTTGTGTGCTTTGTAGACATAGCCCTAAGCTGCACATCCAGAGCTGCTAAAAGATGCAAAGGACTGCATGGGATTAGAGGTTATATGCTTTCTCGCTAAAACAATGTAAAATATGTGGAATGGCTACTAATTTTGAATGAACAAGTAAAGGTGAAATATGCTTTGAAAAACTACAAGAAATTCATTATTTTTGTGGCATATAATTATACATACTACCCACACACCGTAGCGACCGTCCAAGTTAGAAAACTTGACACTAAAGAGGCTGGCTCGTATACAACCTCAAAGTACATTATGGCCTTATACTAACCATGTGGTGCACCATAACCTCTGGTGGAACCATTTAAACTACTTAGCAACCCAGACAAAAAGGGAACCTATACTATAGAAAGCCAACTGGAACAATTCCATTTGGTGCAGATGGTGTCTCAGATTATTTAACAAGATGTTAAAGGGGTTGTCTCACTACATTGATTCATCTTACTCCAGTCCTGTTTTCTTGGTTTAATTTTGAATTCAGGGGAATGTTTACTGGCTTCTACTAGGCTGCAGCAGAAGCCAGGTCTGTAGCTATAGCAACCAGTGCTGGCAGCCTATCAGGAGAGATTGAACAGGTCTGTAGCTATAGCGACCTAAGGAACTGATGCGGCCAATAAGAGAGGGGATATCTCAGAATAGGTGTGATACTGTTATTGTACATACATTGCAAAGTGACTTGTTTTTGCAAGATCTTTAACATAAAAAGCAATCCTTGTAGCGAGACAACCCCTTTAAGGAATAGTTTCATTTATACCATCTTACAAGTACAAATGGCCCCTTGATGGCAACCATCATGCTGATGTGGCCCTTGGTGAAGATTAGTTTGCAGGCCTGTAAACCCAATATTTCAATAACGTGACGTTAAAGGCCAGCGGACTGATGTAAAAGACGCTGTATTTATTTATCCATTAGTGCAAAGGGTACAAAAATGCAGTAAAACCAACGCCTGATCATGGGCGAAATTTTATGCATGGTTTTACTGCATTTTTGTACCTGAAGACCGTGTGGCAGCTAGCTGTGAATGTAATGCAGGAGAAACAAGTGCTGTCAGAATTGCACTGCAGTGAGTTCAGACTACCTTTGTCTTAAGGATTTGCACGTCTGTAAACCCAATAGTCTACAAGTTATTCTACTTGAAAATATAGGGCCACATGAATGAAAACTGTCCTGGTTTAAGACTTTCTTTGTTGCCCATAGCAACCAACCAGAGTACCCTTTTCATTTCATATAGTGCTCTGAAAAAATTAAACGGGCCCTCTGATTGGTTGCTATGGGCAACAAAGAAAGTCTTAGTCCAAGACAGTTTTCATCCATGTCCCCCATAGTGTCTTCTTGTTCTCATTTCTGAATGTTTCACATACGGCCTCATTTCTGCTTCAGAACGAAGAATCTGTATTCTCCATTCTCTCTGCCAACCACCACCTCCTACACAGTCAGTGGAATGTACAGTTAAAGGAATTGTCTCACTACAGTGATTCCATCTTACCTCAGTCCTTTTTTCTTGGTTTCACTTTGAATTCAGGGGCGTGTTGACTGGCTTCTACTAGGCTGCAGTAGAAGCCAGGTCTGTAACAATAGCAACTAGTGCTGGCAGCCTATCAGGAGAGATCAAACAGGTCTGTAGCTATAGCGAACTGAGGAGCTGATGCAGCCCATACAAGAGGGGATATCTCAGAATAGGTAGGACACTGCTAATGGACATATATTGCAAAGTGACTTGTTTTTGCAAGATCTTTAACATAAAAAGCAATCCTTGTAGTGAGACAACCCCTTTAAGTTAACTACAACTTTGGAGCTATCTGCCGAACATTTTTACAAGACGGAACTCTTCAGTGTATCTTCACCCACATTGTTTTTCTAAACCCTATCATCTTGGGAAAGAAAGCAGGAAATGGTTTCACTAACCACGTGAAACAACAAACTGAACATTTTCAAACAGCATTTATTAATTAACCACAACCAAAAATATCCTGCAAGCCCTACGGCCAGGAACTTTCATTCCCGTGACCTCCTCGAAATTTTCTCTTCTAAGAGTTTAGAAGAAAAATAGTTGGACACCAAGGGTATGCGGTTTGGCTTGCAAATTAAAGACATTACCAAAATACTTAAAAAGTGAAGGTTCACATTAAAATGACCCCTACACATAAAGTATGTATAAAAGTAAACAAAATCAAAATATAGTGGATCAAAGTATAGTCTGATCCACCCTTCACATCAGTTACTAAGCAATCAGGGCTCAGGTCTAGGCTCCAAAAATTATTATATTTTTCTAATTTCAATTACTTTTTACAAAACCTTCAACTGCGATCAAACAAAGCCCAAAAGCCAACAACAATATAGTCTTTGTTTGTTTTTAAGTGTGCCAGATAGCCAAGGTAGGCTAAGCTATTTTTTACAGTCTACACCTTGATTATTTTAGTGTTCATAACAGCGAGGCACTTGTAATAAGTACTAGATGTGACAAAACTCCAGGGATTTTCTATTCAAAGTCAGCAAAAAGTTGATCCAGTAACCCTGTTCTGGTAAAATCCATATATCTTTTTTCCTAAGTGCAAATGGCAACTAAAATGTTTACTGATGCAAACAAATCCAGTTATGCTTCTTGGATTAGTTTAACCCTGACTCACAGCAGCAAGTACACATACTAAAAGTCCCATTTAAAGGGGTATTCTCATCCGTTGCCCTCCGGCTTGCAGCTGGTTCATTGCCAGCCGCAGAGAATGGAAAGTTGACCCACCTGTGCAACTTTCTTTGTTCTCTTTTATGGGAGTTCTGAATAAAGCCTTAGGCCTCGTTCACACGGCTTATGTCGCCGCGTATTTGCCGACGAATTGACGATCGTCAATCCGTCGGCAAATCCGTCCGAAATAAGTCACAGCCTATTTTCTATTGATTTCAATAGAAAATACGGCTCGTCGTTCACACGACGCATAGTTCCGTTCCGGATTGCCGCCGCGGATTGACGACGGCAATCGGAAAAAAACATTTCAATGTCAATTATTTCCGGACGGATTCACCACCTACAATGATTGTAGATGGTAAATCCGTCGGGAAATCAGTTACAAATACGTGCCACACTTAGTGGCACGTATTTGCAACTGATTTTCAACTGATTTCAGAACGTATTTACATCGGAAATCCGTTGTAAATACGTTCTGAAATAAGCTGTGTGAACGAGGCCTTATGGTACAAGTCTTTAACCCCTTAACTCCCAGGCCTGAAAAGTAGTTAATGACCAGAACGGTTTTTTAGTTTTTGCCTCCTTGCGTTTCAACAGTTGTAACTTTTTTATTTTTTCAATGACGCAGTTGGATGAGGTCTCTTTTTATTCGAGACAAGTTGTACTTTATGGGGGAATAGTTTAAGTTCACTTATAAATAATTACAGAATTTTTTATTTTTTTTTTTTATACCGTTCATATTTCCCAAGTAATAACTTGTTAGATTAATTCTACAGGTTATTACGGTCATATGGATACCTAATACGTGTGGTTTTTTTGTGTGTGTAATTTATGAACAATTATTTTTTATTAAATATTTATTTATTTATTTTTACACTTATGTTTTTTTTTTAACTTTTTTTTTTTTTTTTTTTTTAAAGCCCATTAAGGGAGAACTGTTTTACATTTTTTTTTTTTTTATTTTTACACTTAGTAATGTATTAGCATATTCATATATACTAATACATTGTAATCTGTATCAGTCTAACACAGGCAGTGTTCAGGACAGCACACAGGCTGGCCTGATCTCTGGCTTGTTACACAGACAGCTCTGGAGCCACTATAGGTCCCCAGGGCTGACTGTGCAGCTGTTCCCAGGGCTCTGTCGGGTCACCGGGTGTTCCAATCGCCCGACAGACCAGGGGAACCCTTTGATTGCAATCAAAGGGTTAAAGCACCGGTGCTCGCAGGAGATGCTCTGGGATCAGGGCTGTGTAGTACAGCCTTAACCCCGAAGTCTACAGCGACGCCAAAAGACGTCATTGTAGACGAAAGACCCGCACCAGCTGACGCCAAAAGTCAGTGGGCGGTCGTTAAGGGGTTAAAGAAGTTGTCTCACCAAGCAGTTTCACAGAGCAGCTTTCATTCATGCATCCTGTCTCTTCCTGGTCAGCTAGGTAATTAACATATCAGCTCAGATATTCAAAGGTCTGCTAATTACTACGACATTAGATAAAAATTGCCTGCTCTCAAGAGAAGCTTCAGAGCTAAACAGTAGTAGTCTCCTTTGTTTGTAAGATCAGATAACACTTAAGCTCTCATAATGCTGGAAGTTCTCTCTGCTGACCTGTGTGATGACATCATCCCTGCTGCTATCAGACAAACAGAGCAGGTCAGTAACCTAGAGAAACCTGAGTGCACTTTTATCTACTCAACAAAGAATAATAAACAAAGCGATATATTTGGAAAACATCTTTATTTACTGTTCCCTACATGGTGAAAGATCATCTTTGTAGTGAGACAACCCCTTTAACGCCTGGTTTACATCTGCGTTGGAGGCTCCATTCAGATCAGTTTAACTATTGACACCAGACACATCCCACTGACTATATTCAGGTCCGTTGGATTTCTGATGCGGTGTCCGTCATTTTAATGTGAATAAATAAATTAAAGGGGTGTTATCGTTTGAGCTGCTCGTGCTGTTCAGCTAATTTTCTCAGATTGAGTTTGAAATCCAGGGGCGTGTCTCTCCTGTCAGCAGGCGTGTCTCTCCTCCCAGGAGGCGTGTCTCCCCTCACTGAAGAACTGTGACATCATCATTTTGTTTAAAGCAGGGGATGCAGAAGGTTGTCTGGATATAACAGCTCTGTAGCCTCCTGCCTGCAGCCTTGAGGTTCCAAACTCCAGCAAGCACCTGTCATATGTCTTCGTTTACACACAACTGAAAGCCAGCAGCTGTTACTTCTAGTGATGTTCATCCAAATTGTACTGACAACAGGCAGAGATCTTTACTCAACTACAAATGTCAGCTTCAAGTAAAGATCTCTGCTTCCTGTCAATGACATGTGAGTGAAAACAATGGGGGGAGAAGCAAATCAGCTTTGAGAGAAGGCCCTGCTCAGCATGTAACTAACTTGGGCTGGTGGTGCAGAGGTAGAGAGAGCAGTGATAGACTATTGCTTTTACACTGAAGGGGTTTGGAGTTCTAGTCCCCTCACAGAGTATATTTTTTTTCCGCCTAAATTCTACACATATGTAGAGAGACCTAAAATATATATGTTAATCTCTATAGTGATATATATACACATACAGGGCTCCCGTATATCATGTCTCATCCCCCAGAATATATGCATTGTATCACGTATGTTGGAAGTGCTTGGTGTGACTACAAGGATAGGACACTATATAGGGGAGCTGGGAGTGTGTATATGAATAAAATTATAGATGTCTACACATATATTTTCATATCTTTACATATGTGTACAAATTAAAAAAAAAAAAAAAACTACTGATGGGGCTTGAACTCCCAAACCTCTGTTTTGCAGGGCTGATCACCTAAACTCAGCACCACACAAATAGCTTAGACAAACACAGTGTTGAATCCTTATGTTATACACTACAGGTGAAGACGTCATAAGGAGGCCGGGCTTGCATTCGATCTGAGGAACAGAATGCCTTCTTTTCCAAGTAGCAGCTTAAGGACTGGATCTGTGAGGAGGTTAATCAACCTCTTGGCAAAAGCCCCTTAAACAGCCAGTAATTGCCCAGAACCTTGACCTTAAAGCTGGGAGATGTACATAGAGCCAGCAGACCTTGGTTTCACTATCGATTTTAATAGCTCAGAGGGGAGTAAACACAGTGTGCAGGCAGCCAATCACAGCGCAGGGGGTGTGGCCGGGGTGTTTCCTGTCTAGGAGCGTATCCCAACAGGCTGAATGAAATGTCAGCCAGCCAATCACAGTGCAGGGGGCGTGTCTAGGGTGCGAGAATCGACCAGAAATAGAAGACAGATTTACAGAGATGCTCATATCTGCTAAACCAAGTGACGGAGGTAATGCAACCCAATTACAAAAGTGCTTATTTTTACTGTCCCCATAATCTGAGACATGATCTTTGTTACGATAAAACCCCTTTAATTGTGCAGCATGCATTTTTCCACCGTTTATGGAAGAATCTGTGAATGTGGGGCAACATCACACTGGAAAGTAGTTTGGTGGTTGTAGGATGGAGTTCAGGAAGGGGGCAGAGACGCAGAGTTCATGGGAACATTAGGCCATGTGAAGCTCTCTCTTCCTGTTACCGCTGAACGAACAACACATCAGAAACAGGCTAAGTTGTATGTGCACTGTGTACATAAATAAATTTAAGTATGATTACATTACAGGAGACGTTATATTTGTACATATAGATATGCTAGTCATGTATGTATACATAAATAATGTGTGCTATATAGCATCTATAAGTCTCTCAAATGTGCTTCTTTATGTACATGTACAAAAGGACCAGTGCTGCTGGTGGATGTTGTAATAAGCATTGTTCCATTGTAGGGGCAGTGAGTTCCAGAGTGTGGGAGAAGCACAGGAGAAGTCTTGGAGATGGTTGTGTGAGGAGACGACATGGGGAGAGCAGAGACGAAGGTCTTGTGAGGAGCGGAGATTGTGTGAAGGGAGGTATCTGAAGATTAAGGCAGAGATGTATGGAGGAGAGAGATTATAGAGTGGCTTGTAGGTCATGGTTAGTAACCTGAACTGAATTTGTTGGGCAATGGGTAGCCAGTGAAGGGATTGGCGGAGGAGTAGTGAAGATAGAAGTGGTTCAGACTGGTAGCGGAGTATAGGATGGATTGTTTTCTAATCTTCATTTGTTGTATCTTCATGTAATGTATATTGCTTCGTCACGTCTATGTTATAAGTAAAGTACTTGTTTATAAAAGTATTTGAGGATTGTATGTTATTCTCTAGTGGTGGGTGAAGGACTGGAGTGTTTATGTATCATAAGGGCTCATCCCCACAGCAAAGGGCAAATATTGGTCGGTTTAGCCGACTGGTATTTGGCCTGTTTTAGCGCCGTCCACAAGGCCACCAGGGGACGGCTTTTCTCCGTGATTAGTGGAGAAAAGCCCTCCCCCTTCCCATGGATATGTTCATATTCCATCCGAAAACCGGACGTAATATGTGGGGACTGCTGCATGGGTTTTCCATAGCGGCCCGGTGTGTTAGTTTGCGTCCGGTTTATCAGACGTTCTGTAAAATCGCAAACCGTCTGAAAAACCGGCCGCAAGCTGGTGCCGTGGGGACATGCTCTAAGGGTACGTTCACACAGCGTGTTGGATACATGTCCGATACAACAAAAAATGTATTGAAAGTCAATCCTAAACTGCTTCCAAAAACGCATCTGTAATAAATTTTTGGGATACGAATTTTATGCGTTTTGGATCCATTTTTTCAATACATTTTCTTTAAAATCAGTTATAACATTATTATTATCAGACATTCAAATTTGGAACCAATACATTTTTCGGATCCGTAAAATGCATCCAAATACGTACCAGAAAGTGTGGTACGTTTTGGGTATGTTTTTGATCCTCCAAAAACGTACCCCATTGTTTCCTATGGGGATTTAGCATGTGAAAAACGGATCAAGAATTTACATGTCACTTTGAACCCATCCGTTTTACACAATATAAAAATGCACGGAAAGAATGCATCGTGTAAACTACGATTTGTTTTTACATTAAAATCAATGAGATCTAAATGGAACATTTTTAATATGTCTCTGGGTACGTTTTTTAGTATATAAAATGTACCCAAAGACATTTTTTTAAAAAACGCTGTGTGAACATACTCTAATACAGGGCGACATGTAGGAACGGGGCTGCGCCAGAAATCTGGCGTCTTTTAAGCCCGACATCTAGCACAGCCCTGTTCACAATAGTTTAAAACCTCCTGTACGCCATTATCGGGTGCATTACAGAACACCCACGGCACTGTAATGCGCCTGAGATTGGGGGGCGTGTGGGAGATGCGGCGCACTAGGACCGTACAAAGCTATAGATTTATAGCTTCGTTACGGCAATTTCAGGTGCATCACTGCTGGAACAGGTAAACCACTTTAAAAGTGGTTTACCTGAGCCAGAATTGTCGTCTTTGCACTAGAATGCGCCAGATTTATGACCTGCAGTAGACCGGGTTCATAAATCAGAGGTACACTATTATTATGCGCAAAAAAATTGGCGTTTAAACGCCAAAATTCATACATGTCGCCCAACGTGAACAAGTTGTATAGCAAACAAAGGTAACAGGTTGGGAACAGACTAAAGGGGCTACATCAAGTCTCCTTTTACAGGCAGTATACATTTGTCTGGCGTTTATAACCGAATCTGTGACAAAGGCAGTTAAGTACCAGGCCTTAGGGTGAATGTACACAGTACAGAGTTGCTGCAGATTTTCCATGTGGATTTGTGTATAGGATATCTGCATCAGATTTCAGTACTACACACGTGAATGAGATTTTACCAATACATTGCCAACGTGGCAGACATTTTCGTCATGGGATCGGACCTAAAGTACAGATTTTTAAAACCATAATGTGTTAATTTCTACAGCGGATTTCCTGCCTAGTTAAAATGAATAGGATAAAAGCTGTACCAAAATCCACATGATCTGTTGCAGATTTTTAGATGCAGATTTACTTGTGCATTTGCGTCCTGTGTGCATTGACTCTTAGGCCATGTTCACACGGCTTTAAATGGGACGTATTTCGGTCCGTAATTACGCACCGGAGTGCGCAAATTACGGGCTGAAAACGGCCCATTCATTACGGTAATCCACAGTTCTCAGAGAACTATGGATTACGTCTCCTCTCCCTGCTCGGCGAATCCGCGGGGTGGGGAGATAATTGACTTGTGAATTACCAGCGGTGTATACGCGCCACTGTTAATGAATGTCTATGGGCGGGGGAGGTGCCGGCCCCCCGCTCCTGTCCCGCAGTTAAGCCGTGTGAACATAGCATTAAAGTGGATAACCTGCTGCTAGACAAGAACTTGGATTTGGGTTACTCTAAATACAACATACTACGGTACCTTAAAGGGAACCTGTCACATAAGTTATGCCCCCCTTGCTGAGGGCAGCACAAGCTAGTGTCAGAGCTGCTGTTTCCAGCGCTGTGCCCCTTATTCTGTAAGATGCTGTAGTTTAGAGCATTTAATGCTCAAATCTTATTCATGAGCAGGTGTTGACCCTGCCCACCAAAGGCTAGCCCTGCCCACTGACAGTTATTCACATGTTTCTACCTATTCAAAGTAATAGGTTTATCAGTTGAGGTGGGCAGGGCTAGCCTCATGGGGCGGGGTTTGAAAAGACTGACTCTTTGAAGGACTCTTCGAATGACTCTTCTGGCTGAAAACTGCAGATTTGAGCATTCAATACACGAAAACTACAGCATCTTACAGAATAAGGGACACAGCACTGGAAACAGCAGGTCTGTCACTAGCTTGTGCTGTCCTCAGGAGGGTGGCATAACCTATGTGACAGGTTCTCTTTAAAAGGTCTACTTGCAAGAAACTGCACTAAAGGTCACTTTTCGCATAAATATCATAGCAATTTAAACAATTGAAACTGAAAAAATAATCTAACAGCATAAAATCAATAACAAAAGTGCTGCTTATTGTTGGCGAAAATGGGTCATTCAATGATAATTACTGTCGTTGTTTGCCCTATTGTTAGATGGGAACAGTCGTCTTTCAGCTTTTCCAACTAATCCACATCGAGAGTACGATGGAGGGTGATATTACTTATTCTGTAAGGGTGTGTTTTTCAATCCAAAATAAGGATTGAAAACCGCTACGTAAAACACATCCAAACACGCACCCAAAGTGTGCTGCGTATTTGGATGCATTTTCTGTGCAGCAGAAATGCACCTAATAGTTTTAAATAGGGTGTCTGATGCGTAAAACGGATCAAGAATTCACATATCAATTCTTTGAACGGATCCTAAAAATGCATCAGAAAGACGTATCGGTGATCACTCGTCTGAACACCGATGCCCGTTTTAAATTGAAACTAATGTAAATCACACTGCACATTACTAGATGTGTGTTTGGGTCCGAAACACGGATCCAAATACGCATCTAAAAAAACGCAGTGTGAACATACCCTAATGCTCTTCAGAGACGTGGGAGAGTTAATTAGTGGCTTACGAAAACCCTTATGAGTTGGAAAAGACTGCCTCGCGTTAATGGGCCGTTAACACTGCACAGTGCAAATACCGGTCGGAAATCCCGACTCGTATTTGCACTGTTTTGTGGCCATGCACATGGCCGCCGGGGACGGCTTTTCTCTGCGGTTTGCGGAGAAAAGCCCTCCCCCTTCGCATTAACATGTTCATATCCTGCCCGAAAACCGCTGGGCGGGTTTTCCATTGCGGTCCATTTTAAAAGTTGTCACCCGGTTTACAGACGGTTTTCAAAACCGAAAACCGTCTGAAAAACCGGGTGAAATCCTGTGCCGTGGGGACAAGCCCTTAGGCATTGTCAAGCATGTTCTACTGTGATGGAATCTGAAGATTCTTTTCACATGTACAGAAGTATAGACAACAATTCTTACCTTCTGAGCAGTGTAATCTTGAGAGGAAAAACTGCTTCTCCTTTCTTCATTTGGCTTTTCAGATTTCAGATCCAATCTTGAAGAGGAATTTCCGAATCTTTTAAAAAGCCAAAATAGAAAATTAGAAAATGAAACGAAGCACACAGAAACTTTTGTTTAAAATGATTATAAACAGTCACGTAAAAATATACTGTTTAGATTCCTGAAAAATTGTTATTTTAGGGCCAGTTCACACCTGTGTTGGAGGTTCTGTCCAGACCCTTCATCGTAGAGGTGAGACCAGACCCATTTTTTTAACGGATACCAACGAACGGCATTTACTACTTTGGTTTCCCTCATTTTGAATGTCATGTTTGATGGAATCTGCCATGGAGGCTCCGAACAACTTCCCACACAGATGTGAACCAGCCCATAGGCTGGGTTCACATTAGGAAAGAGCCCTGTAATGCGCACACAGTATATGGCTGAATACCTGCAAAAAGGTATTCAGATGGATGCAGCGGAATAGGCATATGATGTCTGGTCTGTTTTTGGCCAGAGAGGTTATGAGGGAGAAAACAGCATAATTGACAATGCTACTCTATTCTGCAAATAAAATGTATATAGCCAGAAGACAGGACAGCTGTGGTCAGAACTTGACCACATTTGGTTTATTTTGGTCTATGGATAAACTTCGGTATCAGAGTGAACTATTTTGCGATAATTCAGTCATTCAAACTTATTATTGAGCTGGTATCTAATGTGAACTAGCTCCTATAATATTTATAGGAAAGAGCTATGGTGGACATGGCTGATGTTCCCTTAGTAGGCCAAGCATGCATTTTTTATTGTGGTTTTTCCAGTGTATCTGTGAAACCGAAAAACAGCAACGACTAGGTATCACATAACTGTTAATTACTCCTAAAACCAGGTCACTCACATTAAGCATTTGGAACATTTGCACTAGTCAGGTCGTGCTATGATCTGCAGTGAAGCTGTATGACCCAAAACAGCCTTAAGGAGGTTCTGGGGTGGTTTCATGCCGGTAGCGGTGCATCTTTGGGCCCTACTATGTCTTAGAATGAACGAACTGTAGAATAAGTTAAAAGCATTAGCCTGGATTTTAAAATCGATGCCTAGCCTCAGGACGAGCCATCAATTGATGAAATGTGGGTAGACTAACCATACATGCAACCTCTGCAACTGCAAAAAGGCCAAGTGAGTCTAGGGGCCCAGTATAACCTTAAAGGCGTTATCTCACTATATTGATTCATCTTACCTCAATCCTGGTTTTTGTTTCATTTTGTACTTCAGGGGCATGTTTACTGGCTTTATTGGCTACTACTGGTCTGCAGTGATGAGCTGCTGAGGACACCAACGCCAGCAGCCTATCAGGAGAGAACGAACAGGTCTGTAGCTACAGTGACCAGCACTGGCAGCCTATCAGGAGAGAACAAACAGGTCTGTAGCGCTAGTGACCAGCACTGGCAGCCTATCAGGAGAAAACGAACAGGTCTGTAGCTATAGTGACCAGCACTGGCAGCCTATCAGGAGAGAATGAACAGGTCTGTAGCTATAGCGACCGGAGGAACCGATGCAGCCCATACAAGAGGTGATATCTAGGAATAGGTAGGACATTGTTAATGGACATATATTGCAAAGTGACTTGTTTTTGCTAAATCTTTAAACCTAAAAAGCGATACTTGTAGCGAGACAACCCCTTTAAGCCAGTTTCATACTAAAATAAACTTCTCAGTTAATGGTGGCTTTTAAAAAAATATATTAAAGTTAAGATGGGGTTCTATAATCAACTTTTGGAGAGAAAGAGGCACATGCAGTGTTTCCTACAAGGGCACTCTGCTGTGTGTGCAGTGGGGGTACAATCAGGTGTCTGTTGAAGCAGCATGGCTCCAGTTTTACTGTGTCCCTACTATCCTGTTTCCCCCAAAAATAAGACAGTGTCTTATATTAATTTTTGCTCCTAAAGACGAGCGAATACTTATTTTTAGGGGATGTTTTTTTTTTTTCCTGTGAAAAAGAATTCACATTTATTGTTGAACAAAAAATCAACATGTATTAATATACTGTAGTGATTTCATCACAAACATCAGCATAAGCAGCCAAACTCTGAATTTCATAACTAAAAATGCACCATGTCTTATTTTCAGGGGTGTCTTATTTTCGGGGAAACAGGGTAGCAGACTCCATACTTTTATAGCTGCTGTCCCAAGTATTACAGATGTGTCTATTTCATGCGAATAAGACACAGCTACCATACACAGCACAGCTGCTACAAAAAAGTATGAACTTTGCTAGTATAAACACAGTAAAACTATACAGTACCTTATAATTCCAAGCAATCCAGAAGAGAAAACAAGTCTGTTAAAGTTGCAAAATTGTTCTTCATATGTTGACAGAAAACCCACAACAGATGAGCACATTTACAATGAGGGGTTTCCAGTTTATCAAACCCATCCTCCTATACAGGAGAGGGCCGTTCACACGGCTTATTTCGGCGCGGATTGGCGCCGTACTGCGCGCCGGATTTGCGCTGCAGTATGGCGCCAATCCGTCGCAGTAATTACGGTAATCCACAGTTCTCATAGAGAACAGTGGATTCCGTCGCTCCTCCACGCTCGGCGAATCCACCGGGCAGGGAGAAAGTCACTTGAACATTATCCAGGCGCAATACGCGCCGTGGATAATGTAAGTCTATGGGGCCGGCGGGCCGCGCCCCCGCACCCGCCCCTTATTCAAGCCGGAATTGCGAGCGCAATCCGGCTCGCAATTACGGCTTGAATAAGCCGTGTGAACCGGGGCTAAGTGGGAATTCTGAGATAGAGGGTTTAGGATGTCTATCTGTTAGTTGGAGTGTAGACAACGAGTGTCTCTTGCTCTGGAGGACTTGTCCTATTCTGCATGACATAGACAGACCATTGAATTGAATGGGTACTGTTTAATGCTTCTTTTCCCCTGTGGTGGCGCTGCAGGAAAATTTTACATTTATTGCTATTGTTCCCCACAGATTCCTTTGGACTTCTGGAGGTTTCAGCAGCAAGGCATTTTATTATCATCTTATTGTCAAGAGACCCAAAGCAGATAAACCCTTCACAGGATCCTATCAGATGTTTGTCAAGATGATGTGCTGTCGAGTTGACCTGGGGAGCCAAACTGTGACTTGTGATTTATATTGCACATGTACACAATGAAGAGGCTAGCACACTGCAGCCTCCCTGGACAGCGGATCGGCAGGGACCCCTCTCATCCTGAGGATAACCCCTTTAAGCACAGTGGTTCATTAATGATTTCTCTGTGCAACACAGATTTTCACTTTATTAGGGAGTGCCGTTTTACAGGAAAACACATTAAAGGGGTTTTCTCACTACAAAGATCATGTCTCAGATTAGGGGGACAGTAAATGGAATGGGGCAAATCTGCGTGCAAACTAGAGGGCGAAAAAACACCTCTGATTGCTGCAGAGGAAACCTCGTCTGACTTTCATCCGATGAGTGAACCTGTATGTATGCCATCACATTGCAAGAATGGGTATTTGGATTGCATTATCTAAGTCACTCGGTATATTAGGTATGAGCTTTTCTGTGCATCTGTTTTCTACTTCTGCTGCTGCTAGTCGGGACACACACCCTTTTCTGTGATTGGCTAGTCGGGACACGCTCTTGGATGGACTCCGCCCCTAGACACACCCCCTGCGCTGTGATTGGCTGCCTGTACACTCTGTTTTCTCCCCACTGAGCTGTTAAAACTGAAAGTGAATCCAGCTATGTGAGAGGGCTGCTGGCTCTATACTCATCTTCCAGCACTAAGGTGAATGATCTGACTAATTACTGACTGTTTAACTCATAGATCCCCTCATATAACACAGTCTTATGTCCTGTGTTCCCTCCATATAACACAGTCACACAGTCTCCTGCCTGATAACACAGGGGGAGGGCAGTGTGCATTCCTCACATGTGTTTCATCAGTTCAGGCTGTGTGTATAACTGGTTATAGCACAGCAAGGAGCTTGTGGTGCCTGGAGATGAAGGCTCTGCAGCCATAAGCAGTATGCAAGTGGCTGCAGATCTGTTCTCTCCAGACAACCTTCCTCTTCCCCTGCTTCACACACATTGATGAAGTCACAGGTCTTCAGTGAGGAGAGATACCCCTGCTAACAGGAGAGACACGCCCCTGGATTTCAAATTCAATCTCACAGAATTAGCTGAAGAGCACAAACACTTCAACCGATAAAACCCCTTTAAAGGACCTCGGTCCCGTCATTCTCAGGGTCATTAAGAGTTGTGGAGGTCAGACCCCACCAGTCAAAATGGTATGACATATCCATAAGTTCACACAACGCATTTTAAACGAGGAATTCAACATAGCTTCCGTATTAGATTCCGATGGCCAGTCGTTGTTATATTTCACACCGTGAACTAAAGTGCAAATTTTCCACCCCACGGATTTCAAATGCGGACACAAAAGGAGCACATTCATTCTTTTGAGAGGATCCTCCTCAGATCCTGCTCATGCAGGAGGGGGACGAGATAGCCCCACTGGTATGGGGCAAATCTGCGTCCAAACTGGAGGCGAAAAACACCTCGGATTTCTGCGGAGCAAAACCTTGTCTGACTTTTTCATCCGAAGAGTGAACTTGTATGTATGCCATCATATTACAAGAATGGAAAACTCCAAGAAAGAACACCTGCTCCAGATCAAACCAGAGCCCAATCCCCTCCCCAAAGATCTAAAACAAGGAACCCATATCCGTATTTTAGTCTGGGATTGTTAGAAATAAAATGTATTAAGTTTTTACACCTATTTCCTTATAACCTGTTTCTCCGAAAATAAGACAGTGTCTTTTATATTAATTTTTGCTCCTAAAGACGAGCTAAGACTTATTTTTAGGGGATTTATTATTTTTCTATGAACAATAATTCACATTTATTGTTGAACAAAACATCAACATGTATTAATATACTGTAGTGATTTAATCACAAACATCAGCACAAGCAGCCAAACTCTGAATTGCATTAAAAAAATGCCTTATTTTCAGGGGTGTCCTATTTTCAGGGAAACAGGGTAATATACACCACAAATAGAAACTATACTTTAATAAAATAAAAAAATAAACACAAATTATTGCAGGTGTACTAAAGGTCACCTTCTACTAAACAAGGAAATACATATGAACCAAGTGTTTGCACAAAATGTGAATCTGTGTTTCACAGTTGTTAAGCAGTTAATATTTTTATTACACTCTTTATTTTATTTTTTTT
Source organism: Phyllomedusa bahiana (assembly GCA_025379985.1). Classification (NCBI taxonomy): domain Eukaryota; kingdom Metazoa; phylum Chordata; class Amphibia; order Anura; family Hylidae; genus Phyllomedusa; species Phyllomedusa bahiana. The sequence goes on from JAODAL010002324.1 coordinate 72,890, forward strand.
TTATTACTTAGTCAATGATTGATAGACAGGTATTTATCTAAGTCTCTGGGAAATGATTTGCTCCAGCTCCACAAGAACACTGCAAACATGGATGACAATGCCGTGACATACTTTTATCATCTTACTAGAATACTTTGAACTTGGGCCACAAATCAAAATTGGTAACATCACCTTCATCTTTAACCAGGGTACTCTGCTTCCTCTTAGGCTATGTTCACACGGCTTAAAATGGGACGTATTTCAGTCCGTAATTACGCGCCGTACTGCGCGAATTACGGCTGGAATACGTCCCAGTCATTACGGTAATCCACAGTTCTCATAGAGAACTGTGGATTATGTCTCCTCTCCCTGCTCAGCGAATCCGCCGCGGGGGGAGATAAGTGACATGTCAATTACTAGCGGCGTATACGCGCCGCAGGTAATGAAAGTCTATGGGCCGGCGAGGTGGCCGGCGAGGTGGCCGGCTCCCTCCCCCGCTCCTGCCCCGTCCACACGGCGTAATTGCGGAGCGTACTTACGCCCCCCAAATAAGCCGTGTGAACCCAGCCTTACAGAGGACTCACGCTCTCTTGACATGTTGGTTTTAAATGGGTATTCCGGTATATAAAACTTGTCTCCAACTGAAAATGACCGATATCCAAATGAAAACTGCATTGTCCGACGCGGTTTTCAACTATAGAATCTGACAAGTAAATTTTACTCATCATCTGGATGACGGGTAAATTCCGGTATTAAAAATGTCCAATACCTGGAAAAAAATTAAAGAATATGGCAAGCAAATAATTTTTAGTTTTCCCAATTCCAAATGCCGGAATGTCCCTTTAAAGGGGGTTGTCTCACTACAAGAATTGCTATTTATTTTAAAGATCTTACGAAAACAAGTCACTTTGCAATATATGTCCATTAACAGTGTCCTACCTATTCCTAGATATCCCCTCTTGTATGGGCTGCATCAGCTCCTCAGGTCGCTATAGCTACAGACCTGTTTGATCTCTCCTGATAGGCTGCCAGTACTGGTCGCTATAGCCTCTGAATTCAAAATTGAAACCAAGAAAACAGGACTGAGGTAAGATGAATTGATGTAGTGAGACAACCTCTTTAAGTTTAAAGATAACCAGAACACAATCATGTAGGATGCTATTCAATTTATTGGGGACAGTGCAGGTGACTCAGTCGGTTTTAATTGATACTTGTAATTCTTATGAAATATCAATTCTGGAACATCTGCTCTGAGAGTCATCATTCCCATTTTTGAGGAGCGTTTCCCTACACTGTCTGGTACTGCTGCACTGACTGGACAATGTCAGACTGTGTATGGAAACACCCCCAACTAGTAACACCCAGTTGTCAATCTTTTTATATAGTTTAAGGAGAAACAGCATAAGTAAGGCACGTAGCCTCAAGATGCTCTAGCATTGTTATTTATAAAAAAAACCAAAAAACAAAACATTACATTTTTATTCACATGGCTGTATTATTTTGTTTTAAGTATTTTAGGTCAAACTGTTTTGAGGGCATTTTTTAAGCAACATTTTGAGACATATACATTATATCCATACACAGATTAGGATTCAGTTATATAGGGGGAAATGCAGGAAAGATTTCAACGATGACCATAAACAAGTTGTTACATTCATTGTATGGGCAATTGGTGAGGTTACTTGAGTTCAGGGGCCTTTTTCCACAGGTATCAATATGTCAATTTAGAAATAGAAGAATAGAGGTCAGTCCATACGGCAAGGTTTTTGGCCAGATTTTTAGATGGTTTTCAGATTTTAAAACCGACCAGCAACCTTCCACATAGACTTTAACAGACAATCTGTTTAGCAGTCCACACTGAACAGATTTTCTGCCAAAAGGTTTTTTTTTTTTACACCAGTTTTCGGGCAGAAGATGTGCATTTGAATGGTTGAGGGGAACAGCGAAAGAGCAAACAGAGCCGTCTCCCAAAACCATGCAAAAGACGACAAAATACTGTCCAGATACTTTAGACAGAATATGATCGGTATTCTGTCACTGACATGTGGACGGACCTCAAGTCTAAGTATTTCAAGTCTAACTCTATGCCATTTCTAACTTAAAATACTTGTCTGAAACCAAAAGTAAACCATCCCCATTGACCAAAATAGAAAACTAACATTGCAATTAGCACAACGCTTATTTTTGCCGGTTGGTTGTTTAACGTAAACCAAAAAAAAACCACACACATTAATTATTCTATCGTACTCCGTGTGGAAAATGTATTATTGTGGTCAATGGGGATGGCTAAAAACCTTGTCTAAAACACATCCAAAACATTTGTATGTCGATTTGGATGAAGAGCCGCATCCAAAACCCCATAGATATGAATGAGACTTGTTATCTAATTGTAAATCCAGCAGAAGAAAAATGACAGAAATCCCCATGAAACGGTAGAACGGTAAATGTACCCGAAAGCAAAGTTTAACCATGCTGAAGTATTCCTATGACTTTAAACATAACAGTATGTTCACACAGTGTCTGGCAGAACGTACTTGTGCGCACTGCAACACGCCAAACGTTTAGACGAACACCTTCTAAAGCGCGGGGGGTGGAGGGGGCCGGCCCTCGGCCCTCACTTTCAACTTTCATAATCCCTGCCGCGTATACGCCAGAAAGAAGTGACATGTCACTTCATTACCCCCGTGTTCAATATGTGGCGGGGAAGACGGCAGGTAATCATAGCTCTCCATGATTACTGTAATTGCAGGATGTATTTTGGGGCGCATTACAGCACAATTACGCCCCAAAATATGTCCTGAAAAACGCCTTAGAATGAAATTGGTATGGTATTATATCACTGGTATCCTTTAGAGGCTCATTAGAAGAAAGCTGTAATGTAATGACTAGAGTAAAATTTTTCTTTACAAATTCAAAACACGCACATTAATGCATACTGGGAAAGATTTAGCGCACCAATAAACCAAAAATCTTTTTAAATATTTCTCAAAGCTTCCCTTTAATCCATTAAGCACCAGGCCTGACAAGTCCTTAACGAATAGCTAGTTTTCTTAGGTTTTTCCTTCCTGTGCTTCAACAGTTGTAACTTTTTTATTTTTTAAGTGACGCAGTTGTAGCAGAACTTAGAAGGGAGAAGTTGTATTTTTGGGGGGGCACAGTTTAAGTTTACAAAACAAATTAGCAGAATTTTTTTTAAACTTTTTTTTGCAGCATGAACGTATAAAAAGTGTTTTTCTGTATTAGTTTTTTTTTTTTTTACACCATTCACATTTAATACTAAATCTGTTTTGTGTAACGTAGGCACAATAATTTTTGTATTAAATATTTAATCTTAATTATTTTATTACTGATTTTAAATTTTTTTCTACACTTATGTTTTCTTACTTTTTTTTTTTTTTTAAATCCCATTACGGGATAACGATTTAACACTTTCTTTTTTTACACTTGGTAACATATTAGCATACATGAATATGCGAATACATTACTTCCTGTGTAAGTATGACACATGCAGCAGTCAGGGCGGCACACAGTGTGCCCTGACTGCAGGCTTGCTATACAAACAACCCTTGGGCCACTCTTGGTTCACAAGGCTGACTGTACAGATATCCCCCCAGCTCCATCGCGTCACTGGGAGTCCCAATGACCCGATGTAGCAGGGGAATGCCCTTTGATTATGCTGCAGTCACAGATGAGTTAAACGACAGAGATCGGAGGCTTCCTCCACTTTCCAGCGTTTACAGAGACTGTTCTAGGAACAGAGCTGTTAACTAAGCTCTGCTCCTAGCACAATTACAGCACTGGGAACGGCAAAATCCCTTTGTCTGCAGCAACATCTTTTGACATCGTTGCAGACAGACCACCAACATTGCCTGGTCGTTAAGGAGTTAATTAGTTTTAATTACAATTTTTTTTCTTTTTTGCTTGCAGATTTTACTTAATATCTATTTTCATAGATATCCAACCTGATAGCTGCACAGAACTCTGTCAGGGCATATAACCAGAAATTAACCACTATTGTAAGGAACTAACCAGATTTTCTATTTATTTAAAAGGGTGGTGCTACCATAGAGATTATACTCAGTTGAATATATTGTCAAAACAGCAAGCTTTGCAAGTGAATGTATGCATCAAAATTGAACAGTGTTTATACAACACCCCTACTTACATAGCATGGTTGATGTAACTTATATCCCTGGATGCTAAGTTAGGGCCAGCTGATGATTTTTCCATTATGTGGTCGAGCATGATCGGTTCTTACTATTAAGAGACTTCACACAGCTACTGCCTGCCACGGAAATGCAGCTTACAAGTAAGGGTATGTGCACACAGCATGCTATACTTTGGGGTGTAATTGCACTGCAATATGCCCAAAGTACGGCCCGCAATTGCGGTAAAATCATAGCACTCACTGAGAGCTATGATAAGCAGATGTTTTCCCCGGCGCACAGTGACATGTCACTTCTTCTCCCAAACTAAAGTGAGTAGGGGCCTGCATAGAGCTAGCCAGCACGTACTCCTTCAGCAGCAGGCGTATAGCGGCGCGCTCAGTACACGCCGCTATATACCTGCAATAAGCCGTGTGAATTCACCCTAAAGCGGTGGTATGAAATGTAGTTAAGAAATAGTCATGTGACTAACGAAATCTCACCCACCCACTAACTTTAATTACTGGTGAAATGAAGAGTGGAAAAGTGGGATGTAGGGGCAAGGACAAAAGGTGATGTGAGGGTTGAAATTTTTAAAGTAAAGATAAAATTTTTTGATTTTGTGTGTAACCTTGATGATGATACAACCCCTTTAACTCCATGTCTCTGAAGCATTCGTAACTAATATAAGATTAAAGGGAACCTGTCACATAGTTTATGCCCCTATTGCTGAGGGCAGCACAAGGTAGTGTCAGACCTGCTGTTTCCAGCGCTGTGTCCCTTATTCTGAAAGATGCTATCGTTTTAGAGCATTTAATGCTCAAATCTTAGTCATGAGCAGGTGTTAGCCCTGCCCACCAAATGCTAAGTGGGCGGGGCTAGCCTCACATGACGAGTTCACTTGTCTGGCTGAAAACTGCAGATTTGAGCACAAAATACTTAACTCCAGCATCTTACAGAATAAGGGACACAGCGCTGGAAACAGCAGGTCTGTCACTAGCTTGTACTATCCTCAGCAAGGAGGGCATAACCTATGTGACAGGTTCCCTTTAAACAGCCAATGCACTAGGATAATTAGAGGTCAGGGTGCTCCAGTTCCCCAAATGTGAGCTAAGTTTGTGGCCCTTCACCAAGACAACCCCTTTTCTGAAACTCATTTAGGTCTGTACCCTATCTAAAGTGCTTGAACTGAAGTTGTTGCGAAGGGTCTGGCTTTAAAAAGCCACAGTGATCAGCTAGTGGGTGAGGCTGTGGCTAAATAGACATAAACAAGTATACACATACACATATAGATATATGCTTGTATATGTACGAGCCTACTTGTTGGCTATATTCTAGACTCCAATAGAAATGAGAGGGGAAGAGCTACGCGGGTACGGCCAGGTTCCCGTACTCCAAGGCGTGCTTGTGGTGAGCTATGAGCAGGACTCGGGAGGATTTTGCACTATAAGATCTTGAAAGATGTATGTTTAGCCTGTTAAACAGTAATATGGTTGTTACGCATGAATACACTTACTTTTTGGTAAAATCTGTGGTCACTGTTGGAGATGCTGGTGTTGTCCATTCTGTCCCAGACTTTGATTCCTTATCAGAGATTAGGCTTCGAATTTTTCTCTCAACCTTGGCAGTGTTTTTGTCCTCAGAGTTTGAAGGCACTTCCGATTCCTCGGAGGAGCTGGCATTGGCAATATAAAGACCGATTCGTCTTTTCGTAGTTCCGGTAGTAATTTCACTTTCATCCGATTTCTTCACTTCACCAGATGAACCCTCGTATTGATCTTGGAGAGGTTTTGAAGAGTAGTTGGTAATATTTGCTGACAGTTTCAGAATACCTTCATTTTCACCAATGTCCGCTATTTGCTTGCTAGATGGCATTTCTTTGTTTTTTTCTGTGCGTGCAAAATATGTATTTCTTAAAGAAATTCCACTAACACCTGTTCTAGCATCACTGGCAATGTTTTTATCACTTGCATAATCTCCTTCCTTGGCACCTAGATTAGACTGCTCGTCTGTGATACTGTTCAGTGAATTTTTCTTAAAAGGTCTATTTTCCTTGGTTTCTTCGGATGGACTTTCATTTTTGCTTCCGATGCCTTTGCCTTCGAACAATGAGGTAAGATCTTCAGAAAGAGGTCTTCTGTTCCATCTTCTCGGTTCTTCGGCTTTTTGGTCACCCACAGGGTCATTTGATTCTAGAAACACAGCAGACACCGGACGACGTTTTTGTCTTAACTGAGCCCTTACTGTTAAGCTATCAATGTTTTCAGGTTTAGCTTTTTCCACACTTTTATCTCTAGATTCTTTTGGTTCATCCTCAAAATCTGAAAGGGTTCTTCTTGAGTAGCTTGGATAGACTTTATCTGGCTGAGAAAGTTCAGGTTTCCTAGATATTATTGGGGGTTTAGAGGTGACTTTTCTTTCATCAGTTTGTGAAGTAGACTTACATTCGGTAATATTGTTTGTTCCTGGAGACCAAATAGGGCTAATCTGCCTCCAACTTGCTCCTGTTGGAGGAGACTCTTCAGCCTTATTGCCTTGGTCCTCTTCAGTGCTTGTTTGGGGAGACAATGTGAGTATTCGGCGACCTACTCTTTCACTTTCATTACTTTTGGTACTACCAGATAAAGATATAACAGTAGTGGTTTGAAATGGCACGTCACTGTGTTGCTTCACATCTGTAGAACAGGTGGAGGACATTCCTACTGACTTTCTGCTTTCTAAAGGTTTTTCCCTTGAAAAAGGCTTGGGTGAGAGTCTTGGCTTCAATCCAGTGTTGAGCATGCCAACAGCTTTGGAAGGATTTCTTATAGAATCCTCAATAATCAGGGGGCTAGATATACCCGAATCAGTGGACTTATTACTTGCATCCGAAAGTGGAATAATATAGGTCCTCGATGAGTTAGCATCATTTAAAATATCACTCCGTGTGATTCTGGTTGAAAACTCCACCTTTGTAGACATGGCTGATATCAGTTCCAACTTAAGTTGCACATTTTGAAACCATGGAGGAGGTCACAGAACAATACTAAAACACAAAAAAAAAATTATATTATCAAGATATATTCCTTTAAACACTTGTACATATTCTATGACACTCAAAATATAAACATGCTAATGAGATAATGTAAATCATTTACACAACAGTACAGCAGATGTTACCAAATAAACATTATGTTAACTTGAAAGATCAAAAATACCCTTAACTATAGCAATGTAAAACCCTGCAAAGCTTTTTTCAAGGGCAGGCCTGCACAACATATGAAGAAATAAGAAATGAAGGTTGGATATCCCAATGTTGAAATACAATCTTGTTTATTTTACTCCACTAAAAGAAAAACATGCATTGTGGAACCACATGTAAAAAGGAGGTCAGTTGCCTACGCGTTTCAATTTCCAATAAGGCCATGTCCCCACGGCACCGGTTTGCGGCCGTTTTTTCAGTTTTGCGAACCGCAAATTTTTACACAGGCCGCTATGGAAAACCCAGTTTTCCGACCCCAAAAAATTGTGCGTGTTCCTTCTTCCGTCTGGTTTTCAGACAGAATCTGAACAAGTGAATGTGAAGGGGGGGCGGCTTTTCTCCGCTCATCGTGGAGAAAAGCCGCCCCCCCCCCCCCCCTTGCGGCAGTGTGCACGGCCCAAAACCGGTCAGGATTCCGGTTTACAGCATGTTACCACCTGCATAGTGCTATGCAGGGGTAATATCCAGTGATCTTCTGCGAGTCAGGAAGGAAAAGTTTCCTTAGTGAAGGGAGGAAAATGTTCAAGGGCTATTTTGGGAGGTTTCAGCCCGTAATTCCCCCGTATGCGCGAATTTAGGGTAAAAACCCCCTCCATCATTAGGGTTTACCCACTTCCAGAAAAAATTGGATTCCATCCCGCCAAAAAAGGGAGTGGGAAGAAAGTGACATGTCAAATTATTCACGACGGTATACGCACCATGAGTAATGCATGTCTTGGGGCCGCGGCGCCCATCCCCCCCTCCGTGCCCAGACAGGTGTAATTGCGGGGAAATCGTCCCCCAAATTGCTGTGATAAGCCGTTGAAATTGCCTATGGGCATCTGCTATGGGTTTTTTTCTTTTCTGGTAAACAGGAGGTTTTAGGTGGGACTTAATGGACCCGTTTCTTTTTTCAACCTCTTCATTAACTATGAAAGTATGTTTGTGCTTCTCAGGCTCATCATGTCTCAGACAAAAAAATGTCCCCACAAATTATAACACTTTGATTCAAAGGCCCCTGCCGAAAAGGACCAGAACCAAGAAACATGTTTTTGTAAAAAGTACAAATTCGTTTTCTTTCAGAATATAAATAGGCACCAGGATAGAATATGATATTTTTATTTTAAAATTCAGATTTTGTGTTTGTTAAAAGTGTGGATATTACTTTTATGGAGAAAAAGTCAAGGCCAAAAAAATGTGTAAAAACACTAAAAAAGGGTGTTTTTGGCCTTTTTTAATTAAACAGAAGCGTTCCCATTCCTGACGCAAGAATTTACATTAGGCTGTTAGAAATGAGAATAAAAAGAATTTTAAAAAAAAAGGGAGCTTTATATTCCCTTTTACTGAATTTCATGAAGCCAGAAAAAAACCATTAAAAATGAGGATTAAACCCTTTTATTTTTGAAAGTGGGATGGATGGGGTGAGTATGCGAAAAACTTTGTTTTATAGGTCTCTTCAAAGTATTTTGGGGTTTGAGTTTTCTTGAAAATTTGGCTGTCCAAAGACTTTAGGAACATGTTAAACTTTAGATAAGCATTTATTTCAGGATAGAGAAATATTTTCCCTTACCCTAAAATAAAAGTGGAATTGACGCTAAAATAATAAACCAAAAAACTGCCACTTATTTTTTTACTAAGATTAAGGGCATTTTTAACAGTTTAAAAAATTTTGGACGTATTTCAGTCCGAAATTACGCGCAGGATGCGCAATTACGGTTTGGAATAAGCCCAAGTTATTACAATCCACAGTTCCATAGGAAAAGGTGACTTTCCTCTCCCTGGGGGAAATCGCCCCGCTGGAAAAGTTATGGGGGCGGGGTGTCCGCCCCCCCCCCCGCCCCAGCCCCCGAGGGTAATTGCGAGGCGTATTGCGAGGAGAAAATTTGCCCGGATTTAAGCCGGTAAAACCCTGCCAAAAAGGGAAATTTATTTTGTAAAATACTAGGTTGTTTAGCACAGTTTCATAGGAAAACGTTTTATTTTTTTTTTTACCTTGGCCACAATCCGTGGGAAAAAGGCCCTTGAACCGGCCCAAAATGCCTGGTTGCCCTAGCAAAAAATCCGGCTCAGCTTCATTTTTAGGCAGTAAAAGAAATTTAAGTGAGCTCTGATTGGTTGCTATGGGCAAAAAGGACAGTCTTGCTTTGACAATTTTCAAAATTTTTTTTCCTACGATCTTTTGTATGAAAAATTTAGAAGAAAGACAGTCTTTGTTGCCCAACAACAACTCAGGCTCATTTTAGGCCAGTCCCCCCCGGCACCCCTTTGCTTCCCGGGTTTTTTAGACTTTTGCGGTTTTGCAACTGCTGAAAAAACGTCCGCAAACTGGGCGTATGGAAAACCCGTACAGCATTCCCCCCAAGCACGGGTTTTCAACCTGGCATTTATAAAACCCGGGGGGGGGCCCCCGAAAAACATTTTTCATTTTTTCTTTTTCAACCGGTTTTCGGAGGGGAATATGAAAGGGTTAATGGGAAAAGGGGAAAGGGGGTTTTTCTCCGTTTCATCGCGGAAAAGGGTAAACCCGCCCCCTGGGGGCCGTTTCCCTCCGGAAGATAAACCAAACCGGTATTTATCCTGTGCCGGGGGGATAAAGGCCCTTTTATTTTTCCAGACCCATATAAAAAATTAAAAGCGGAATCTGATCTGTTTGGTTTTGCATAGGGAAAAAAAGTCTCATGCTGGACTTTTTTCATACTTTTGGCCCCAAATTCCCTTTTTTTTTTTTTTTTTTATTTTCTAAAACCCCGGGCCATTTTTCTGTTTTTACCAAACCAGCATGCACTAGGATTTTAGTATTTTTAGAGGGGCATTTTCCCATTGACTGGCTTCTTCATGGGACAAAATAAAAAAGGGTTTTTAAAAAGGGGAAAAACAAACTTTTTAAAACGATTATTTTAAAAAAAAAGGCACCCAAAATTAAGGGGTTTTTAAAAGGCTTAAAAAATTTTTAAAAAAAGGGTTTGGGTGTGAAGGGACTTTTTTTTTAAAAAAAAATTTAATTAATTTTGAGGGGGTTTTATAAAAACCTCTTTTCCCAAGAAAAATTTCTCAAAAGGGGGTCCCCCATTTCGGGGGCTTCTTTTTAAATCAGGGGTTTAAAACCATTTTAAACCATTTTGGTCGAAATTTTTTTTTTCTAAAATTTGTGGTTTCAGGGAAACAAAGCAATGGGGGATCCTCGCAAATTTTAAAAATTTCCCAAGAAGATCCCCCCCGGGCCCCATTTAAAAATTTTCGAAATGAAAAATCAAGACTCTTTTAAAAGGGGCTATTAAACCTTTGTTCCCAAATGGCAGATTTGGTGGCGAAATCTCTGCGGCTGAAAATTGAAGTTGTTTTTTTTTAAAATTACGGGCTTTTAAAAAGTTTTTCAGACACTATTTAGACATATGACAAGTAATAAAAAATTGCTGAAAATGCTAGCCACAGGGTAAGATATCCTAAAATTTCCACTCCCTTGTGCCAAATTTCCCCCGGAAAAACTAAAAGGAGCAGGTACATGAAATGCAACCATTCTCAAGCTGCTAACACACATGCCTCAATTACAGTTTATAAAATCCTAAGTGCCATTTTTACAAGTTTACTTATTAAGGCAATATTGCATGTAGACTGTCATTATGCCTTACAGCCCAAACAATACGTTAAATTTTCCCCCAGAATTTAAAAAGGTCGATTAACAAAATTTTCTATGAAGTTAATATACACATCAAGTTACTGGTCTCCAAAACAAAAAAGCATGGGAGGTAAAGTACAAAATTTGAGAGCCATAAAAGGCCACACCTACAGCAAATTTTGCGGGTTTTGTCACAAAGGGAATTTCCCAAACGGTGTACAAACATTGTTTTATCCGCCCGTTTTCATGGCCTAAAAAAAAGGCCTGAAAAGGCCCTTAAAAACTTTTTTTTTTTAACCTTTTTTATAAACCCCCCAAAAAAGGGCCCAAAATAAAAATTTAATCAAGTTGTGTTACAATATCGGAGAGGATATGATAGAGGAGTGGGAAATGAGCTCTGAGTAATATAGGGTTATAGATAGAGGAGAGAAGCCCAGCTCTGTGATATACAGGGTTTATGATTGAGGAGAGAAGCTGGTCTGTGATTTTTAGGGTTTTTATGATAGAGGGAGAAAAGCTGGTTCTGTGATATATAGGGGTTTTATGATAGAAGGAGAGGAGCTTTAAACTCTGTGATAAAATTGGGGTTTTTTTTATAGAAAGGGGAGAAAGCTGGCTTTGTGTTATTTATGGTTAGATGTTTGAGGAGAGAAACCGGTTTTGATATTAGGGGTTTTATGGGTAGAGGAAAGAAGAAAAGGGTCTGTGTTTATAGGGTTTTTTGTTGAAGGGGGAAGTGAGCCCCTTTTGTATAGTTTATGATAGAGTTTTGGAAGCTGAACCCCGTGATAAAATAGGGTTTATGATAGAGGGAGAGGAGGGAAAACTTTTGAGTTTTACAGGGTTAAAATTTATAGAGGAAGAGAAGTGAGCTCTGTGATAAAATAGGGTTATATGATTAGGGAGAGAAGCTGAGTTTTTGTATATTTTAGGGTTTTATGGTTTGAGGTAGAGGAAACTGAGTTGTGGGTTATAGGTTTTATGTAGAAAGGGGGAAGGGGGTAAAACTCTCTGATATTTAGGGGTTTATATGATTTCGGTGGGAGGATTTCTTAAGAGGCACCTCCAACACACAATGATTGACAGTTTGCTCTGTGAAAACTAACACAGGGAAAGCAGTCAACGCTGTATGTGGACGGGGTAAGCAGGACTTCCACTGTCTCCTAAAAGGGTTGTCCACCTATAAAAATCATAGCAACAACTCCTGGGCCCGATTAAAATAAGAAAAAAAAAATGCATAATCACCTACCTCTGGTCACCAATTCCGCGCCCGGTCCCCGGTTTGTTGGGAAATTCGTTTTACCGTCTTCCAAATGAGGTGGCACCACGTGTTTGCGTACTCACTTTTCGGAGAAAAGCGCTGAAAACGGTGATGTAAATAAGTGTCACGTAACCACTGCAGCCGATCAGCAGATACAGCCATGATGTCCACGTTAGAAAGTGACTAAACATCAACAGAAGACCGGAGAGATGCGGCAATGGGACTGGAGACCACAGGTTTTTATTTTTTTTATTTTACTGGAGCTCAAAGAGGAAGAGTTATGATTTTTTATAGGACTCCCTTTTTGGGGAGCCCTATCGTTTTTTCTCCATTTTATTCGGGAAAATTTCCTGCCTCCAAATTCATTTGAAAACCTACATAATCACAGAGCTCAGCTTCTCTTTCTCAATCACACCCTGCAAAAGGTAACAAACCCCCTTACAGGTTCACTTATAAAAAAAAAAAAAAAAATAGTAGGAAGGCACTAAGAAAACTATATGGTCTAGCACCAGACCCACATGGAAACCAGTGAATGGTGCCTCCAATATCTATCATACTGTCCAACAGAGGTAACGCTTACCTCCGTAATACTGCATGCAATGAACATTCCATAGACTTCATATAGATGCATTAGCAAACACCTCCATATGCATACTAATGAAATCAGTAAAATTTATCCCACATTTTTTTAGTTCATGGGATGGATCCATACAAATTTTCCTAAAGTAAAATCGTGTCCACATGGGCACCTATCAAAAATAAGGTGGATTTGAATCCCAAAAAAGCGTGGGTTTGGGGAAAATTTTTTGACTTTGTTTTCCTGTGGATTTTTTCCCCTGATTTACAATCAGAAAAAAGTCCATTATCTTATTGGGGGGTTTGGAAAAACAGAACGGCAGAGGTTTAAACTTTTCGTGAACGGCAGTTTGGAAATTAACCTACTGAAAATTGGCTCTACACAGATTTTTTATTGAGTTCTATGGGAATATTTTATATAGGTTTTTGATGTTTTTAAAATGAATGCGCATAAAAAAAAGATGGGAAAGGTTTCCGTGTAGAATGTCCCTTTGGCTTGTTCCAGGTTTATTTGCGGGGCGCAATTAGCCCCCCCAATTCGGTGTGGCGGGGCGGGGGGGGGGGCTGGCATCTCGCCGGCCCATAGACTATCACTACTAGCGGCGCGTATACGCCGCTAGAAAATGACATGTCACTTATCTCCCCCCGCGGCGGATTCGCCGAGAAGGGAGAGGAGACGTAATCCATAGTTCTCTATGAGAACTGTGGATTACCATAATGACTGGGACGGATTCCAGCCGTAATTCGCGCAGTACAGCGCGTAATTACGGACTGAAATACGCCCCATTTTAAGCCGTGTGAACATAGCCTTAGGTGTGAACAGGAGATATGTACTATGGACAAACAACATGCGAGCTCTACAAATCACCAATTCATCTCTGAAAAGAAATGTACCACATGCCAACATCTTCCTTTCATGAATCAATATGTAGCAGTAGGCATATATGACCTCAAACATATTGGTTGCTTTTTCTAAATTGGTCTAAGTGCACTGTTTGTAATGGTAATTGATTTTCTTCACTATTTCTGAGAAATTCAATCATGCTTAGTGATTGGATGTGCTTCTGACATAAATGGAGAGGCTGCTCTGGAGTTGGAAAGCAACAATGTGAAATAAATCTAGTGCTGAAGAAAAAACATGAGTTAACTACCACTGGCAAACTTTTCAATATACTGTGCTTATCCCAAAACATGTCACAAAACAGGCTATATTTTCCAAAAACGCTTATTTTGGGACGGATTTCAGGGCCCCTAAATTTTGCGCCCTACTGCCGAATTACGGGTGAAAACCATCCCAGTCCTTAAAGGTAATCCCCAGTTCTCATAGAGAAAAATGGGTTCCCCTCTCCCCTCCGCGCTCCCCGGAAATACCCGGGGACAGGGGGAAAGTTTACATGTCAAAATTAAATTTACGGGGGGACGGGCCCCCCCCCCCCCCACCCCACCCCCCCGCCCTGGCTGGGCCGGGGAAAACACGGCTAATTTTCCGGGCGAAATTTTTTTTTCCCAATGCAGGAAATGTTTCCCCAAACGGCAAGGGTTTTTTGGGGCAAAATTTTTTAGACATGCAGGGGCAAACGTGCATTAACCCATGTCCAAGCAAAATTTTCCAAGCTACAAATGGGTTTTCCAAAAAACTAGAGTGGGTTTTTGGGGACCCAGATTTAGCTTTGGGGGCCACCCCCTTTCCCCGTCTTGGGCCCCGCCGCGATATGGTTTCCCTTTTGGTCCAAAGCCAAAAAAAGCATGGCCCGGGAGAAGAAGAGTGTAGACCGAGCCCCGGGGCGTGGGAAAGGGGGTGAAGGGGGCATCCCGATGTGGCATGTCCCCAGTTTTGGTTAAAAGTCTGTAAAAAGGATTTGAGTCAAACCAGTTAAGGTGAAGTCCCCAAGGAGAGATATTCCCCCTCTAAGGCAAATTTTTCCCCCACGGCTTAAAATGCGGGGGGGTAATTTCCGCCCCGCAATTACCCCGTGTGGCCGGGGGCGGGGGCGAGCGGGGGTGCCGCCACTTTAAACGCCGGCCCATAGACAGTCAATGGGGAGCCCGGGGCTTTTAAAGCTCTTTGAAATTTACCGTCAATTAAAACTCCCCCCCGGCCCTATTCGCCGAGCAGGGAGAGAGACTAAATTTCAAAAGTCTCTATGAAACTGTGGATTAAACCGTTTTGATTTCTGGGAAAAAATTCACCCCTTTAAATTGGGGGGCACTCCGGGGCGAATTTTCGGACTGGGAAATTTCGTCCCAGAATAACCGGGGTGAACATTGGCCTAAACAACCCCTCGTCTCTTTACCCACCAACCAGTAAATTCTTCCCCTGCACTGACAAGGGGGCCCAAACCCCAAAAAAAGTGTCTGAAAATTAACTTAACGGGTTTTTACTTTAAAATACTTTTCAAAACTGCAAAGGGCTTGTAAACCCCAAAATGGGTTTTGGGAAAAACTACTTCCAGTAGAGGGCCAAAGTTTGGGGGCCTCCAGCTCTTTTCCCAGAAGCCTTTAATTTAAGTAATGAAGGCGAAGATACAAGAATACCTCATTTTAAGTATCCCTTGATTAACAGGTTGTGATATGGTTTAGGGGGAAAGGGTGGCTTGGACCCTCTTCTGCCATTTTTGGGAAACAGAAAGAAAAATCCCCGGTCCCATGTCCCCCCAAAAAAAGAAAAAAAAAAGGTTTGGAAAAAAACGAGTGTTTATGATCGGGAGTTAAAATTTTTTAATTATGCTTTAATAAACCAAGGGTTTAGACAGGGAAAAAACACGAAAAACCCCATTTTTTGGTGACGTTTTTTATACATAAACAATTTCCCTTTAAACACGGGGGAAAAACATTTTAAAACACATATGCCTTTTTACACCCCCATACATAACACACATTTTTTATGACAGGGACACCATAAACAGAAAAAACGGTTTTTAAAAAAAAAAAAAAGTTGACCAAGAACTTTATGTTCCCTCCCCCCAAAATTTTGCCCTTCCCCCTTGACACTTAGGGGCCCCTTGACTTTTAAACACAACCCCAAATCCAAAAAAAAAATTTCTCAAATTTTCAAAGGGGGAACGGCAAACAATCGGCCCCACATTGAACTTTAGATTTTTTAAAACCGTCTTTTGGGGTGTGGGGCAAAGATTAAAAACACTTTTTCTGAAAAAGCAATTCCAAAAGTAAAATTCTGGGGGGGAATAAAGCAAAGTTGAAACCCAACTTTGGGTTTGATAACATGTTTTGGGCGCTGACGGGAGCTTTCAAACCCTTGGGAAAAAAGGGAAGAGAATGCAATGTATGCACAAAACCCATAAAAGGGTGGATCATAAAAAGGCCTTTAAACTTTAACACTAAAAAAATTTTTAAATTTTAAAAACACAAACGACACCGCTATACCAAAGGGGTGTTGAGTTTGGGGAAAGGCCCAAAACTTCCCCAAAACCCCCAATTTCCCATACTCCTTTACTTCCCCAAAACCTTTCGGGGCAGGCAAATTTCCCAAAACTTGGGCACGTTTAAATTTAGAAAATTTTCTGTAGGGAAAATGTAACCAAACAGGGGTTTTTTTCACCCTTTTGATACAATAATTTAAGCCCATTTAGGTAAAAACATACACTGACAAGCAAAAAAGGGGGGAACAATGTTTTTGATCTTTTTTAAATTTCAGGCCCCAATAACACACCACCCACCTACAGCTTTTAAATGAAACTACCCTCATTTTTAAAAGACAATCATCTAAGCTATCTCATAAAACCCAAACATTGCTAAAATTTTGCAAAGTCCCAAAATTAAAACTATGAGAAAGCCAAGATAAATTTTTTTTAAAAAAGGTGGCAGTCTTACGTTGAAACCCGTAGTGAGTGGGGATTTTTTGGGGGTCTGAAAAATCAAAAATTTTAAAAAAATTTGTTTTCCGGGTTTTTCTTGTTGTTTTAAAAAAAAAATTTTTTGGAATACCAAAATTTAAAAACACAAAAAAAACTTAAAAAAATTGTAAATATGCAAAATACTGCAAATAACAATTTTTTGAAATGAGTCTTTTGAATTTGTTCTGAAAAAAAAAGCATCTCCTCCCCAGAAACATAGATGCCCCAAATCCCGAACTCATTTCCAGGCAAAAACCGGCCCCCTCTACAAAAAACTTGGGTTTTGGGGGCAAAGCGGGGGACCAAAGAAAACAACATCTCTTAAAAATATTTAGGGATAAAAGAAATTGCATAAAAAGGGAAAACTCAGTTTTGATGAACGGTTTTAAAATCTTTCTTCTTTGAGCAAGTAAAAAAATTTAGCTGGGAAAAATGGTCAAACTCTTTGGTTTTGGGAATGGAATCTTTTCCCCTTGTGGTAACACTTTGCCTGCCCATGGGGATCCAAAAAACTTTTCAAAAATTTAAAAACCCTTTATCTGTATGAGGCTAAAAATTGGGAGCAGTTAACACCCAATTCCTCCCGCCTCCAACTCCCCCAAATTTAAAACCCGACTCAACTCCACACCCTGGTCTTACTTACCATTTTAGGGAACAACAATGGGTTTTTTTTTATTAAAGTAACGAAACCCAAGGAAAAATTTTTAAAACAACAAATTTGAACTCCCCAAAACCCGGGCAGATTTAAAAAATTGAAAAACGTTTATTCTAACAATTTCCCTGACTAAAAAAACAAAACCCAAAAAAAAAAAAAAAAACATGGCGACACAGACATTCTCCAAAAAGCACATCATATTATTAGGGAAAACACAAGGGGGCCAAGGCACACCCGAGGTTTTAAAGGGGGGTAAAAACATGTAAATGATCCCTTAGAAATAAGCACATGGCATAAATTTCACATATCCCGTGGTCTTCAATAAGTACATATACTGGAGTTACGTATACCGTATTTTTCGGACTGTAAGACACACCAAGGTTTTAAAGAATGAAAAATAGAGGAAAAAAATTTGAAGCAAAAAAAGGGGGGGCTTATTTACTTTTATTGGAACCCTTTTTAATCTATGGGGACTTTTTGATTACTTTATACTACAATTTTTGGGCATATGAAATTACAAAAAAAAAAAAAGTTTTTTGGGGTTTAGTAAATTTTTTTCCCTTTTATATGTACAGGTAAAGGGGATGAATGAGGTTTTAAAATTTTTTTTTGATTTTGGGCTTTTTTTCGATTGCAACCCAAAAGTAATTTTTGTGTAACACTTTTTTTATTTTTTAAAAAAAGGCAAAAAAAAGGGGGTGTTTTAAACTTTTAAAACATACCATTTACATTAACCAACATTGAGAAATGTAATGTATATTTTTAAGACTGATTTCAAAACTGGAATACTATGTTAATACAGCTAATACAGTTTTTCGGTGAGTAGCAGAAATTGCAAAATGTTAGTGAAGTTTTTACAAGGTACAGGCTTTAATAACAGCTGAAAAAAAACTACAATCATAAGCACATGTCCTTTTTTTAAACCCTTTTTTTGGCCTTTGGGGGATTATGTGTTAGAAAGGCCCCCCTTTCCAAAATACAACCCAAAAGGTTAAAAACATGGTTGCACATTCAAAAAAATCTGCATATTTTTTTTGCAAAAAAAAAGTGGGAAAAAAAAAAAAAAAAAAACCTCATTTTCACAATCAGCTGTTCTCCATTTTAAATTTAAAAAATAAAATGCCCATCAACTATCACTAGGTCATTATGTCTAGAAGTTATGGGATTTCCCAAACCCCTAAGGAAACCCCCCACCTACTTGAAACGGGGCCCTTTTAAAAATTCCCCTATTTAAAATGAAAAGGGGGTGGTCACCCAAATGCACCTTTTGGGGGGCCCAAAATTTTATATTTAAGCTGAAAGGTCAAAAACCCTTACCCTACAAAACTTTTTTAAAAATGTTAAAGTCTGTTTTTTAAAGGAGTTCAAATTTACAAGCTGAGAAACCAGAGGTCTCAGAAAAAGGGGAATTGCCAAAAAACAGGGATTTATTGGGTTAAAAAGGGGTTTTAAAACCCCAATGTAATGTTGAGTAGGGAAACCCCCAAAATTTGGGGGAAACACTTTTCTAAAATATGTGGGATTAAAAAAAAATTTAAACCTCTGAGAGTAAAAGCTTTTTTTTCCCAACCCCCTTTGTTTTTAAAAGTTTTCAAATTAAAGACACGACCAAAATAGAGATGACAGGAGCTGAGGGGGCTATCTGTTTGTTTTTTGGCGTTGCTTCACTTCTTATCTGATGACAGGGAACATGAATGAACTTCCAATGGACTGTGGAGAAAGTGCAGTGTGAGTCTTTAGGCTGTATAGACAATTGACTGGTTTTACTGTTATTATTTAGCCATGTTCACACGGCTTAAAATGGGCCGTATTTCGGTCTGTAATTACGTGCCGGAGTGCGCAAATTACGGGCTGAAAACAACCCATTCATTACGGTAATTCACAGTTCTCATAGAGAACTATGGATTAAGTCTCCTCTCACTGCTCGGCGAATCCGCCGGGCAGGGAGATAATTGACATGTGAATTACCAGCGGCGTATACCCGCCGCTGGTAATGCAAGTCAATGGGCCGGTGAAGTGCCGGCCCCCCGCTCCTGCCCCGTCCCTGGCCACACGGCGTAATTGCGTCCCGCAGTTAAGCCGTGTGAACATAGCCTTTGAGTGAACACTGCAGATGCTCCCTTACTTTTCCCTCTGTGCTCCTCGCTGCTCAGCCCCCTCTCTCTTCCCCCTCTGCAGCATTCATGATTTGTTTATATTATCTCCTGAGCCAGATAAGAGGAAAGCAACTCACTTCCTGGCAAAGCCCCTTTAACTATATGCTATAAAATTCTGAGATGGGGGCACCCCTTTAAGGTTGATTTCATAGATTGGAAGCTTTTGCGAGCATGGCCCTCGCGCCTTCTGCCTGATCTGTTAGTAGCTTTTTACTACCGTATGTAATGTTTGTTTTTTGTCTGGACTTATACCCTCTACATTGTGAAGTGCTGTGGAATATGTTGGCACTACATAAAGATTATTATTCACACACAGCAGTTTTGTGGCAGCTTTTCCATTCGATCCCTTTAAGTCCGGAGCAGATTGAAACGGAATGGGAAAAACTTTCTATTTTTGCATCTGTTTGTCCCCAGGAATATACAAGTATAATCTGTTTTGTTCACAGAAGAATAAGGCAAATGTGGTGTGACCATAGCCTTTTCCTGTCCAAAAGAATAAGGACGGCCCAAGTCACGGCATACAGTGCTCAGCTTACAAAGTGCTGCTTGCACAACCTGAACGTGAGCTGCTGCTGTGAGGACTCTCTGAACTTTAAGCGAGCGAGGTGTGGTGAAGAATGCTGAGCAGAGCTCTACATGACTCACTGACCTTGACAACAAAACAGACTTGCACTTGCTGTCAGGTAATAGAAACAACAGACAAACCTGACTAAGTAATGGAAAGTCCAATTTATGGAAGCCTCAGTCCTATTTTTAGACTGGAAGGACAAGAAAATTAGACCCAGCTATGCTTTTTCTGGGCCCCACATTTACTTAACTGTTTAAAGGGAATCGGTCAGATGGTTTATGCTGCCCTGTCTGAAAGCAGGATATAATAGAGGGAGAGAAGCTGAGCTCTGATATATAGGTTCATGCAATTTGATGCTGAATTCCTAAGTAAAAAGCAGGTTAAATCTAAAAAGTGAAACCTAGTGTTGAGCGATTTTTATCGACAAAGTTGAAATCGGCAAGGTTTTTATGGTGATCGAAATTTTCAGATCATGCGATTATAAGGTTAAAATCTGAGCATCATCTATTAAGATCGAGGCCTTTTTCGGCGCTTCCTGTAATTTGGCGGGCCAGCAAAATCATATTATAGAAATAGAGCAGGTGAGATGTGTGTGGCGACGTCATGGACTGGGATGTGTATGGTTGCTGATTGGCTGGGGAAAAAATCCACATGACCTCGTTTTAATAGAACAGCGTTTCCTGTTTCAGGCTCAGTGGTCTCTCAGCGTCTCATAGGGAAAGGACGTGCGCCACTTCTGCCTGTGGCCCACACAGCGCGAGCGAAAATTAGTCTATATCTGCCAGAGATCTCTCCTCATGTGTGTATTAGGTGTGATCTTCCAATTTAGTTAGATTAGATGATTTTAAAATTTTATGTAGTTAGCTAGAGAATTTTAAAAGCAGCATTTCTTACGCTGTAAAGTCCGGCGGAGGGGAGCGGGGGGGGGGGCCCCCGCGGGCGAACACAGACAAGCTCTATCTATAAAGAAAATTGGATAAAGTTCACCAAGACTTAGTGTAGATATTGTAGTGGGAATATCTTTTTTATTAACGTTTGCTATTGAAGTATTTCCTGGGATATTGGGCAGTCTGAACTATATTGGAAAACATCATTTTAGTAATGAAGGTCTCTTTGTTAGCTGCAAAACTCCACTTTTAATATCAGTATACATTTCAGATAGGTGTTCAATTTACCCATTACAACCGTGACTGTTTATATTTCAACCTTGCACTTAAATTACATCCAGCAATCTTGTAGTCAGCACCTCAGCACAGGTTGTTTTGTTGCCAAAATCGTGTATCGTTACGAAAAACATTCACAGTTACGTGTTTTTTGGACTTTTGCGACCCAGTACTGTTCATTGACGCAGCATCTAAGTTAATCATAAAAACAGCAATTATAATATTCACCCACAGGTGAATTGAAAGGTGCAAAAAAAAATACAGTTTATTATATCAAAACATATCAGTTAAGTGTTTTTTGACTTTTGCGCAACCAGTACTGTTCATTGACGCAGCATCTACGTAAATCTTAAAAATCAAAAAAAAAAAAAAAAAAAAAAAAAAAAAAAAGCAATTCTATATTCCACCACAGGTGATTGAAAAGGTGCAAAAAATACAGTTTATTATATCAAAAACATAAACAGTTACGTGTTTTTTGACTTTTGCGCACCCAGTACTGTTCATTGACGCAGCATATACGTAAATCTTAAAACAGAAATTCTATATTCACAACAGGTGAATTGAAAGGTGCAAAAAATTAACCGTGTATTATACGGGAAAACATAAAACAGTTACGTGTTTTTTGACTTTTTCGCACCCAGTTCTGTTCATTGACGAAGCATCTACGTAAATCATAAAAACAGCAATTCTATATTCACCAAAGGTGTGAATTGAAAGTGCAAAAAAAAATACTGTTTATTATACCAAAAACATAACAGATACGTGTTTTTTTGGAATTTTGCCCAGTCCAGATTGTTGATAGACACCTGCAGTTAAATTTGAATCCAGCAATTTTGTTTTTGATTAGAGGGATTTTGAGAATAGCTGTGATTTGCGTCTTTTAATAAGAGACTTTCCATACTATTCCATACCTTTCAAATTTTTATATTTCTGGACATGGAGCGAAATGAAGGTGGTATGCGAGACAAAGAGGGGGGTAGCAAATGGGAGGTAGAGGTACGAGAGAAGGTGCTCCTTCCAGTGCTGGCGACAACAGCATGCCAGCGGATCGTCAGTTCCGGACCGTCAGGCCTGTCATGCTGGGTCAGAGGCACTGTGAATCTAAGTAACGAAAATCGTCGCCAATCTTGTCCTTCAGTGGTTAATGGCAAACTGCATCTAGCAGTCTTACCTCCCTCTCCTCCCAGTCACGGCCACAAATCTGTCGTCATTCAGCATCATCAGCATTCCGTCCACATGAAGCAGCCAAATGTCAACTGTTGTACCACCACTGTGATAAATCCATTGTCTGAAGACCTCTTTGATGACAAAATGCGGTTGGGGTCAGAAGGCCAGGTTAAAGATCAAGAGGATGATTTAGTCTGCTGCTGACGCCCAGTTACTGATGCCACCAGTGAGGTGAAGGGAAGCCGGTCAATCGGCAAAAATCCCGGGCGGTCAGCAACGCCTTTGCAGTGCCCTTGCTTGTAGCCCGCAGCTTCTGGATGCAGAAAGTCAGGACGACCAAGTCCCCCTCTCTATGTTGATGATGTGATGATGACGACATTGGCGGTCCATCCTGGTCCTTTTCCGAAGAATTTTCTTGCGGGGGCTTCATCAGTGGAAGAGGAGGAAGACAAGGGGGTAGTGTCCAATACGGGTCCCGCCACAAAAAAGGGAGAGGGCGGTCGCAGAAAGTCCGCTTGATTGTGATTCCGCCCAGCCACGGTCTGCGAAAAACCCGGCATCCTCGCTTATCGCCGTCCAAAAGGTCCAGGACCTCTCAAGCCTGGGCCTTCTTTGAGCAAGCCTCTGATTAACCACAGCGATGACATTGCCGCTTTGCCGTAAACGAATAAGTAGAGGCAAGAACCTTAAGTGGTTAAACCACCACCAACATGTTAGTCACATAGCAGCGAAGGCATGAGTTTGAAATGGAGGGAAAACACTTGGCAAAAAAAGGCCAGACCGACGCAGGCCTACCAAACACTGTCACACCCTCTGTCTCGACGCTCATCTCCGCCACCACCAAGCGTTCCTCCGCTGCCCATGTCTCTCTCAGAGTCATGATCAGGGATCAGCCTCCGCTTCAGCCTCCACCGTCGCCCGAGTACCACCAGCACCACCAGAGACCCATCTTACCCCACCCCCCCCCCCCCCCCCCCCCATTCTCCTTCCGCAAGTTTGTCGACCTGCCCGCAGTACAGCGGGCAGTCTAGCAGCCAGCCTTTGTCTTCCAGGTTTTGAGGAACAGAAGAAACACTTTAACCCAAAACAATCAAAAAAGCCAAAGCCTTGAATGTCGGCATTGCCAGGCTTTTGGCCTTGGGAAATGTTGAACTTTCCGTCTGGTGGACAACAGATGGGTTCGCCACGTCATGGCCCTCGCCTGCCCCCAATACCAGAGGCCGAGGCAGGCATTTCTTTGCCCTGAAAAGCCGTCCTGCCCTGGCCTGCCACGTGTCATTCTAAAAATTTCAAGCGGTTGTCTGCATCTGTTCCGGGAAAAGTCCCTCTCACCACCGACACATGGACTAGTAAAAATAAACACGGGCCAAGGCCGCTATATCTCGGTGACAGCTCATGGGTGAGCTGGGGTGGATGATCTGGGGTGACGGTGGCTCTCAGGCTCGGCGCTCGCTCTTCAAAATGCAGGGATGGTGCAGGGCACTTTCCCCCAAGTCCTCTGGTGGCATCACGTGCCCAGAGACACCAGGCCGTGTTGAAAATTATATCTGCATTGGAGACCGTTCCACACACAGGTCAGGAGTGTGGGACGGCTAATAAGCAACTGAGACCGAGCGCTGGCTGGGTGACAATGAACCTTGTGCCAGGCAAGGTGGTGTGCGATAACGGGCGAAATCTGCTTGCCGCCCTTAAGATCGGAGGTGGGAGCACACCCTTGCCTGGCAATGTATGAAACCTTGTCGTCCAGAAATTTCTAATGAGATACCCGGGTCTGGACTGCCTGCTGAAGAAGGCCGAGGTCTTAGTTCGCACTTCCGCCGTTAGCACCCTGCTTCATCCCGCTGGCTGCGTTGCAGCGTCAGCTCGGACTCCCGTCAACCGTCTCATTGTTGACCGTTGGCAACACGCTGGAATTCCACCCCTCCACATGCTCCAGCGATTGTGGCAGGCAGCGCAATGCCCATAACGCAGTCTACGAAGTGCACACATGGCCTGACAAGCAGCGGTACGGACCTCGGGGGTGTTGAAACCACCGAGAGTGGAGGCAGGTGAAAGAGCTCTGCACCATCCTTGCCGTTTTGAAGAAGCCACCAAATTGGTCCAGGTGCGGACAATGCCTTGTCAGCAGGAGGCTTTGTGGTGATTATTAGTTCTGGAACGATCGTTGGGACACTCTGAAACAAACAGGTCCCGCCAGAGACGGAGGAGGAGACGGAACACAGATGCGGACACGGAAGCCTTTCTCTCCGTCAAATCACAAGGCCCGACAGTTACCAATTTCATCGGTCCTTCATTAGGCAGTGGTTCGGGGTCCAGAGCTAGTGCAAGGTGGCGCCATCAGCTCTCAGGGTTGAATCCATCTCAGGCAAAGCAGGGCTTTGTTGAAGCTGTGCCGGAGGCAGCGGAGGAGGAGGAGGAGGATGGTATCCTAGGACACCGATGATACCCGTCGTCCCTGCCTTGGAAAGAGGTTGGCGCGACTTTGAGGGAGGGGAGGGGAGTGAGGAAGGTCCGTTTGCAGTGCACCTCGACCAGAGGCTTGGGAAATCAAGGCTCCATCTCTCACATGAGACTGCTGGAGCTCCAATTTCCTCCAACATGATCCTCGCCATAAGCCATCAAAATGAACAACAGTTATGGGTGGCCACCTCTGGATCCCCGGTACAAAACAAAAATCCAGCATTTCCATTCCACCACCCTAAATAGAGTTTAAATGAGGAAATGGAGACCTTGCTGATTGATCAACTTGGAGACATCTGTTGCGTCTTGCTTCACGTTCCCAAATGTCACGGTGGAACAACATCAGCGAAGTTGACAGCAGAGAGTGCAAGAAGGCGTAGCGCAGCAGAAGGCAGGTGGCAGTGCCTTAATGGGTGGACCTCTGGCAATCTTTGTTTACCACCTCCACCAACGCATTCAAATGCAGGGGCACACATCCAACACACGAGATCAGCTTAAGATCATGGTGCCACGACTATCTGCGTCTCAACACCGATGTTTTTGCATGTGTTCGGACCAATAGATTCTGGGTATCCAAAATGGACGAATGGGCCCCGAGCTGGCCTGTCACGCCCATAGAGGTTGTTGCTCCTGCCCAGCAGCCAGCGTTCATATCTGAGCGGGACCTTCAGCACAGTGGAGGAGTCTTTACAGACATAACGCATCCGGCTTTCCACAGATAATGTGGATCGTTTGACTTTCATCAAGATGAATCAGGCATGGATCTCTGATGATGTTGTGGCCCCAAATTCCGAGGGTACCGATTAGTTGCCGGTCTACTTCACATTCTTTTCAAACAGAAATGGTCCCCTTGAAAACTCTTTTTTTATAATGATTCATTTCTTACTGCAATTTTTATTCTCTTTTCCAACAGTTCATTTGATGCGTTTTGCTGTGAGGAGTAACTGTAAAAGACAGCAAGGTTTCATGACAACACCGTATACCATTTACTCACTTTATCTTTAAGTAAGTTTTGCATTGTCATTGGTTGTGAGGTCATGTTGCTGTGAGATTACAGCAATATTCATGGTCCTTTGAACAAGAAATGTGACTTCATAAAGTGGATTTCTCCCTCACAATTTTTAATAGTGGCTGAGAAGTCATATTTTTAATTTTTTGGGGTAATGTTGCTGTTAGATACAGCTATTTTGGTCCTTTGGAAATTGAAATGTGGATTCTAAGTGGCATATTCTCCCTCACAATTTTTAACATGTGGCTGAGAAGTCATTTTTATAATTTTTTGGGTTCATGGCTGCTTTGAAATGCTGCCAATACTACAGATCACTATTATAAAAAAATGTTGTTTCTAACAGACATTTGTTATTCACAATTGACCAAAGTGGCCTCAAGGGTCTTGCTTTGAAATTTTTTGGGGGCATTTTGCCTGTGACATGCAGCAGTATTCTACAGGTCCTATTCTAAAAAATGTTGTTTTAACAGAATTTGTTCTTCACAAATGACCAAAGTGCTCACGGGTCATGCTTTGAATTTTCTGGGGGGCATTTTCTGTGACATGCAGCTATTCTACAGGTACTATTCTAAAAAATGTTGTTTCTAAAAGACATTTGTTCTGCACCATTGTCAAGAGTGGCTCAAGGGTGATGGTGCTGTCCAGAAACTGGAATAGGTTAGGACACTGTTAATGGACACATATTCAAATTGACTTGTTTTTGCAAGATCTTTACATAGCTATCAAATCACTGATTGAGACAACCCATTTAATACAATGAAAAAAGAGATAACAAAAGACCATGGTGGGATTACATCCTATTTTAAAAATGGTTTCTCTAGAATTAAAGTACTAAAAAACTTGCATGTACACAAATAGCTGTTAAAAAAAATTCCTCTGTAAGTTGGACAAGGGAGGTACAGGAAAACTTGACCAGATGTAGTTATTCAGAGAACATGGAGTATGGAGCACAGACAGAGGAACAAAGTACACAGACCATCTCCTCCAGCACGTTGAGTTTAATGAGAAAATGAATGCCAAAGATAAAGGGCACTGGGGTAACAGGTGCGTTAACCACCGTATTCCATGTGAAGCTCAAATTGGTCCACACTATAACGGAGGGGCAGCGCTACCAGGTATTTTACTGTGTACAGAGGAAGCTGGAGTTCTAACACTTCGCGTTCCGCACTCTTGCTTCAGAAACGACAGTTTTCGTTGTGCGTCATCAGGGAATTTTTAACCTGCGTGTTTTAATAGATGCGGACGCCAGGCTGGGCTTTCTACCGCACACCACTGTAACTCCGGCCATGGGTCATGCTGTGGCCCTGGACAGGTATAGTCAATGTTTCCCAGTGAAACTAAAATAGGTGGTTGAAAGGATCCTTTTTCCGTCACTTTTTAAATGTGGGGGAATGCAGGGTTTGGGGGCTCATGCTGTGGCCCGGAACAGGTATTAGGTCAAATGTCCAGAGAAACTAAAATGGTGGTTGATAGAATCCTTTTTCTCCGGGCACTTTTTTCATAAATGTGGGGGTCATGCAGGTTTGGGGCTCTGTGTGGCACAGGACAGTATAGTCAATGTCCAGTGAAACTAAAATGGTGGTGAAAGACTCCTTTTCCGTCCACTTTGTAATTGTGGGGGGGCGGTCATGCAGGTTTGGGGCTCATGCTGTGGCCCAGGACAGGTATAGGTAATGTCCAGTTCAACTAAAAATGGTGGTTGAAAGACTCCTTTTTCCGGACTTTTTAAATGTGGGGGTCATGCAGGTTGGGGCTCATGCTGTGGCCCGGACAGGTATAGTCACTTGGTCCAGTGAAACTGAAATGGTGGTTGAAAGACTCCTTTTCCGGCACTTTTTAAATGTGGGGGTCATGCATGTGTTTGGGGCTCATGCTGTGCCCAGGCAGGATATAGTCAATGTCCAGTGAAAACTAAAATGGTGGTTGAAAGACTCCTTTTTTCCGGCCACTTTTAAATGTGGGGGTCATGCAGTATTGGGGCTCATGCTGTGGCCAGGGGACAGGTATAGTCAATGTCCAGTGAAACTAAAATGGTGGTGAAAGACTCCTTTTTGCGGCACTTTTTAAATGTGGGGGTCATGCAGGTTTGGGCTCATGCTGCGTTCCAGGACAGGGATATTCAATGTCCCCCCCAATTCAAGTAACATGATGGTTCAAATCTTACTGCTTCTGGCACTTTTTAATTTGTGGGTGATGCAGGTTTAAGGGGTCAGGCTGTGGTCAAGGGACTGGGACTAGTAAAATGGTACTGTGACTTTTTTTTCTGTGACTTTTATAACCTAAGTGGTGTTGCCCTAAGAAGTAGGAGTATCCATTTGAGCTGTTGTGGATGTTAGAATTTCAGCTTCTCCAGCTTGTTTGGGGTGTAATAATTTAAGGTGTGTTGCTCTTCCCATAGACTTTAATTGGTAATCGCGCATAAATCGATGCTCACTATCGAAAAAACCTTATCGATAGCGGCCGACTACTCGGACTATCGATCGATCTCGATAGCCAAAAATGCAATCGCTCAACACTAGTGAAACCGAGTCCTGCTTACCTCGCCCACATACAGAGATTGACAGTTTGCTTTGTACACACACTGACAGAGAAAGTTGTCAATCACTGTATGTGGGTGGAGTCAGTAGGGCTTCCCCGTATCTTAAAGTGGTTGTCTCACTACAAACATTAGCTTTCAATGTCTAGGGAACAGTAAATGAAGACGTTTTCCAAATAGATTGCTTTCTTTACTTTTCTTTGTTGAGGAGATAAAAGGGATTTTAACAGCTCTGAGTGCACTCTAGGTTACCGACCTAGGTTACCGAAGATGACATCTTCACACAGGTCTTCTGTGCTGGCAGCTTGAGAGCTTGCGTTATCTGATCTCACAAACAAAGAAGACCGCTTACTTTTGCTCTGAAGCTTCTCTGGACTTTAAACATCTCCAGTGCTCATGTCAGAATAAGTAGCAGACATATGAATGTCGAGCTGATATGCTAATCACTGCCATAGAACCACACCAGGAAGAGACAGGCTGCATGAATAAAATCTGCTTTTGGCTCTAAAACAGCGTGGCGAGACAACCCCTTTAAGAAGTCCAGTCTGCTTCTATTAAAAAAATCCTGCTCCAAATCATAAAAACCTACATACGACATATCTCAGCTTATCTCCCTCTAATATATCCCACTGTCAGATAAGGCACCATAAATCACCTGACAGTTTCCCTTTAAGCTCGTTTACGTGTGCCAGTTACTGTTACGAACTGAACAAATCCAAGCAATCATAACAATTATCCCCTGTGTAAAAGGTACAAAATGTTGCCGTTCACACCAGTTATATGTTACATGTTGTTCTCCTACTGAACTGCATGGTTCACACAATTTAGGTTTAGAATAGGTCTCTGGATACACCACAGATTTAACCGGTGTTTGGCAAAAAATAAAAAAAATTATACTAGGTAATTTCGCAGTTTTAAAAATGAAATCTGTATTATGTGTGTATCCAATTATTAATTGCTAAATGGTCAGATACAGTTATGGCCCCATTCATATCACTTTTTCCACACACTGTTCATAGTATCTGTTGGGATATTGTAAAAATGTATCCTAACGATATTGCGGTGGAGAAGTTTACTTGGGGAAGTCCTAATTGGATTACATTCGCCCCATTTAGCGAATGTGTCCAAAATCAAACACATTCACGAAATATGGCAAACAGTCCAATTAGGACTATAAAGTCATGTAACCGTTTCAGTTCCACTGCGATATCGGTCAGGATAAATTTGTACAGTATCCTGACGGATACCACAAACAGGGAGCCAAAAATGTGTTGTGAATGGTGCCTAAGAAGGCATTCTTGTTACATTTCTCCCGACTTGTACAGTAATGTTGCTGTAAAAGAATATGGTTTAACAAATTGTTATACCCCCAAAGGCCCCTAGATATCGGTCAGTAAAATAAATAGCTGTTCCTCTATATTTCCCCCTCATACACATGCACGCACGCTAGGCCCAGGTGAGCATGCATGTATTATCAATAGAGAGAGGGGAATAAGCTGCTGCTAGACACTTCCTACAGCAAATTATCTCAAACAAGGCAGATTAGATGGTCATCAGGTGTTGCCAAAATGTTTAGCAATGTCAAGAAATCTAGTACAAATAGGAGTTTGATTAGAGGTCATTCAATGATGCACACTGGCTTATTCACATATTCCCTTATGCATATTCAAGGATGCTAAGAAAAACAAATGACATGCATTTACATACTGACAAACCATCACCGACACGTGCACATTTGTTGAAATACAAGAATCAAATAGCTAGCATTCGCATTCTTTCTTTTTGCACAATGTGAGCAACAGGTATTTGCAACAACCTAAAGAATTCTCTATACTGCACTTTAAACGTACTACAGGGTGTGGCAAAGGATGAAAGCACTGGGTGGTGGTGGTTACCATACAATGCTGGGATGGCATGTGCACAGGAGCAGTCAGCCAGGGTCAGAGGTGACTGCCCTGAATATGCTTTATTATGGGAAAAAATAGAATATTATTGTTGTATTGGTATCTTCACGTTGGACTTTTTCAATTGCATTTCTGCCAAGGATTTTTACTTAACAGAGGTGGTATTCGCCTCTTATTAGGTCACAGGTTAGTCCCATATAAACTGGGCTAACCTGCATCACTCCTGCCATAGTGAAATTTTGTGGTAATCTGCTCCAAAAAAAAAAAAATATAAATAAAATTCATTTTTTACCGCACCACGAATTAGAAATCTGTGGAATGGAAAATACACGCTGTTGTTTGCTTTGTGAAATACAGCAAGAATTTACCATTCAATCGAGTGGCCAGTAGATTACACCAGTATTTGAACGAGGCAGGCAATGAGAAATTTGTGTTGAATCCCATGTTAAAATCAGTCATGAAATACGAGTACCTCAACAATCTTGCACAACATAGAAATAAAAAAAAAACACGCCACACACATAAATGTTCAACTTAATTTTTGTAGGATGAATTAAAAAAAAAAAAATAAATAAAAATAAAAAATCAGATCTACTTCAAGCTTGTACCAACAAAAAATATAGCACGACCTGCAAAATATAAAATCTGATTCTTTGATTCTTTTATTTATACGCCGTGGAAAATTTTTTAAATGAAAAATATGGCAAACTTGCTTTAAAAAAAAAAAAAAAAAAAGTTAAACATTCCTCTTGCTCCGACCAGATTAAAGAGTAAGGCCTCGTTCACACGACTGATTTGGCCACGGGTTCCGCCGCGGCTCTCGCTGCGGTTCCCGCGGCCAAATCCTCGTCGGGCCGCGCCGCAAACTCGCTCGCCCCTATGAAAATTAAGAGCAGGGGGCAAGCCGCGGCGCTAGCCGCATCCCAGCCGCGCGACACCCGCGGCAGCACCGCGCGGCCGCCGCGCAGAGCACTCCTGTCAAGAAATGACAGGAGAGTTCTTCACACGCGCGGGTCTGTCCGGGCCCCCCGGAGCCGCGGCCAAACCCGCGGGTGGAATATTAACGGGGTTTCCAAAGGAAACCATGTTAATAATCTAGGCGCGATTTGGCCGCGGTTATGGCCGCGGAAACCGCGTCAGAACCCGCGGCCAAATCAGTCGTGTGAACAGGGCCTAAGTATCACTTTATAAGAACCTTATGCCATAGTGACATTTCAGAAACTGCTTTCAACCTCACCTCAAAACCCCAGTACAAAAATGTGAAGCTCAGCACTTGTCATCCCACAACTGGTTAAACTTGATGGACATGCATATTTTTTGTACCAAATATGTAACTGCTAAATATTATGTTCCAAAGATTTGTGAAGTCCTGACCCCAAAGTATTTAAAGCCTCTATCACATGAATTCAATTAAAGGCATTAATGTTGCAAAATTTTGGGAATTTGCACCCAAGTCCATTACCTCCATACTCTTCTCCCAATGCAAATGTCAAATACACATCACGAAGAAAAAAAAAAAAAAACAAGTAGTAGCACCCCATTTCTTTGTGAATTCAGCATGCAAAGTGCATCTAGTAGTAAAATAACACATCAGTCCAAAAATAAGTGCATGTAAAGCTTAGTGAATTTTTTTTTTAATGTTCAGGCTTCCCAAAGTTGCCTTTGAATTCTGCTTATACTGCAGAGGTCATAAATACAGCTGAACTAACTACGCCAGATTTGTTTGGATAGTAATGAACATCACTAGAAATGTTTTTTCACCTGCACATTGTAAGGCTGTCCCACTACTCCCAACAATGATGTGTATACTTATAGCTGCTTGTGTAACCTCCTGTTGATCCAGGACATTTTTGGCTATGTTCACATGGTGTAAAATTTTGTAGTGAAAAATGCGTATTTCACAGGAGAAATGTTTTTGTCATGAATTTTTATGCTTTTTTCCCCCGCTTTGGTGCCTTTCTGCATATACACCAAATTAACATCAACAAAATACATGGGTAATTTGGTATGGTTTTTTTGCAATCCCCATTGACTCTCCATTGTAAAATTGCACGTCTAAAACACATTACAGAAGAAGTAATGTTTCCTTTACATGGTATGCTGGTATAAGCAATTTGATCAAAATGCACACTAAAAACCTCTGTTTTATAAATGTGCAGAGCATAGCAGTAATGCATTTTAAACATTCCATAAGTCCAATGTGTGTATGGGTTTTGTGCCTACTCTGTGCTACTGTAATTTTTGTTTGAGAATGCATTAAGAATTGACTTGCACTTAGGTTTTTTTTACGAGTCATATAACCATCAAAATAAGGAATATCAAAAAAGCACTCCATGATTTGGAAAACTTGTATTATAGCCACATTATTGCACACTAAAGTCCATGTCTGTTGCAAAGGTGCAATATCTTACAAAACTGAGTACAACCCTCACATTTTTGTAGATATTGTATTATATCTTTTCATGGAACAACACTGAAGATATGACACTTGATTACAATGTAAAGTCGTCCATGGTTGTATAACCATGAATATTTGGTGTACTCACTGATGTTGGCAGCGGTTTAGACATTAATGGTTGTGTGTTGAGTTATTTTGAGTACACACCAAATTCACACTGTTAGGGCATGTCCACACGGCGTAGTTGCTGCGCATACAGAACGCGCCGCAATACGCCGGGTATTTTGGGAGTCGTGCTGATCAGCGCGTATTCCCAAAGCACGGGGAGGGGGAGGTGGCCCCATTGACATGCATTACTAATTACAATAATTATCTCCCTGTGCGTACAACACGATCGCGAGGACGAGACGTAATCTATAGTTCTCTATGAGAACTATGGATTACAGTAATTGCGGCGCGCATCTCGCCACGTATTAAGCGCAATACGCGACAAAATACTTCCGCAATTTCGCCTGAAAATAAGCCGTGTGAACATACCCTTATACAAGCTGTACACCGACTACTTTACATTGTAACAAAGTGTCATTTCTTCAATGTTGTTCCATGAAAAGATAATACAAAAATATGAAGTCTGTACTCACTTTTGTGAAATACTGTAGATGCTTACTTTGCTTTGTTTTTTTCATTGTAGTGCAATTAGAGGAGTGTCTCCTTCCATCTTGGCCGTTCACTCCACCCATCTGCCTGCCTGAGGTTCTTATAATCAGCGTGAATGAATCCTATTGCCCTGAAAGTATGGCGGCTGTGACTCCACTCAGATGCCTTAGGGCCCGTCCCCACGGCAGAGAGCAAATACCGGATCGGATCATAAAACCGGCATTTGCTCTGTTTTGCGGCTGAGCACACAGCCGCAGGACGACGGCTTTTCACCGCTGTTTGCGGAGAAAAGCCCTCCTGCTTCGCATAGACTTGTTCATATTCCGCCCGAAAACCGCCTGGAGGAATGAACATGTTCTATGTTTTTCAGATCGACAGCGGTCTAAAAAAACCATCCGGCGGAAAATCCGTGCAGTGGGGACTGCTGCATGGATTTTCCATAGAGGTCCATTGTAAAGTTTGACAGACGGTTTTCAAAACCAAAAACCGTCTGTAAAGCCATCCAAAAACCCATGCCATGGAGACAAGCCCTTAGGGTTTGGAACCCATCTGTTTAGGTTATGATGCGGTAGGTGTGCATATGCAAGTTGATCAAAATGTGTACTAAAATTCTTTATAAATGTGCAAAAGATAGCAGTAATACATTGGAAATGTTACATAAATCCAACCTATGCATGGGTGTTCTTATCTACTGTGTTCTACAGTCATTTATATTTTGGAGAATGAACCAATGGATCACAAATTAATGTGTAATACGGGGGGAGAGGGGGGGGGGGGGAGGTATTATTAATGGTGTGTCCCCCATAGAAAGCAATGGGACACTTTATGCATTTTGGATGTGTAATTTCGTGCATAAAACATGCATTATAAGCATCAAAATTAGCATAAAACACACCTTGTGAATCCAGCCTCAAAGTGTTCTACACTTTACATGACAAAGGCCTTAAGAGGTGATCCCAGCACCGAGGTTTAATGGCATATTAATAAGATACGCCATCAAAGTATGATAGGTACAGGTCCCACCTTGGGACCTGCACCTATCTCGGGAATGGGCCTTTAAAAGTTACAGCTCAGAATGGAGAACCGACTGCGCTTAAGCACGACTCTCCATTTCATGGTAATTTCAACTACAGCCAAGTACCTTGTTCAGCTGTACTTGGCACTCCCAAAGTACATGGAGAAATGGGGAGCCATGTGCAACTGTCACTGCCTCTATTCTGACCTGTAACTTTCAGGACCCGTTACCGAGATCGGTACAGGTCCCAGAGATGGAACTTGCACCAATTAGACTTATCTTATTGATATGCCATTAAACTCTATGGTGGGAACACCCATTTAAGATTATATTCAAAACAGTTATATAATTCGCAATTCTGTACCAATATGCTCAACCAAATCTAAAAAGGTGCTCATATACATTTGATATTTGATGTAACTAATGAGCACTGGGTGTCACAACTGTCCCCAAACAATAGATTTCAAAGTGGTGCTAAAAGTTTGTGAAACCCTTCAGAAATTTCTATACTTCTGCATAAATCTGGGCTAAAACTAAATCAAATTTTAGGATTCACCATTTTCCAGCATATTATAGAGTATGTTCTAAGTTTTTTGATCAGATTTGAAATCCGACCTCAGAAGATCCAAGCTGTGTAGACCACAGCTTGGATTTCCTATTGAGCTCTATGGGGATGATACAGTCAGATTTTTTGCGTATTCTAAATACTGAATCCACATAAAATCCAACTGTAAACCAGTGCTGTGTAGACATAACCTAATACACAAGGGAAATTACTTTTGATTGTTAACTTTGGGTTCTGTAGCCCTTTACAGATTACATCTCCTGCACTCGCGTTAGTGCTATTAAAAAGCTTTGAATGCCGAGCTGATATGCTGACCACTTCTATAGAACCACCCACAGCTTGACCAGGAAAAGACAGGATGAATCTAAAACCGATTTTGGCTCTGGAGAACGGGATGATGAGACAACCCCTTTAAGGGAGATTGGCTGCTGCCAGATATTCATACCATGGATTATTCTCCACTCCCTATTGACAGCACATCTGTGGGAAATTTCGGAGCAGAAGCTGTCGGCTGAACAAGCATTTGGTCACCTTAAAATGGTTATTTCCATCTGATACAATGACTTATCCAAGAGAATCACTATTTCATAAAAAGGGAAAAACCTTTTAGAAATGAAGGAACATCAAATCGAAAAAGAAGGCAACAACAAAAATGAGACATGCATTTAAAAAATAAGCAAAGCACACATTTGCCTAGCTCTGCAGTGACTTCGTATGAACATTATGTACATCAACAAACGTACAGCTAAGATATCCAAAGAGGATTTGACAGATTCAGTACTTTTCCAGTATTAAAGCAGACCTGTCAGTATTTCCTGGGTTTAGGAGTACATTAAAGGGATAGATCCAATATAAAAATCACGGGTAACATGCCATCAAACCTCAACAAGCCTAGAACACAGGTGTCCATAGTACATTCCTTTTTTTCCTAAATAAGCAAGGTATTTCAATAGCCCCAATTACACACTGCATCCCCTCTAGTTCTGAGATATTTTTTATTTCAGAAAGCATTCCTCATGAAAACAAAATCACACTCACTTTATTTCCAAGTTTATTTGCAAATGAACCAGTTCCTATACAGGTCGTTTACCCCCTCCAATTTTTTTTTTTTTACTACATTAGTTTATCTTACCATTAAAGGTTTTATATAATTCTATGACAAGAGCTCCAGTATGGGTTTTATTGATTTTTTATTTGTTTTTTTGCTTATTTATTTTACATATTGTGCCACCCATAAGGTCAGAAAGATACCGTTGGTCGGCATTTTACAGAACTTTTTTTGTAGCCGATTTCCCTGGTCTCTGCCCTCGGTTACAGGGGAATTACAGCCTCCTTAACTCACTGCAGAGTTGATCTGGATCTGTTAAGACCCACCAACTACTGAAGGTTTTCTGCAGAATTGTTTACACAATGCTCATTGAATACTTTGTATACAGCGATTGGGAAGGCAGGGATGGTAATACACCATCCCTGCCTTCTCACTAGAGAGCCCAGCTGCCGCTGACAACCAGCTCTCTGTCCCTGCAGCTGCACAATCACTGAGCAGCAAGAGACACTGCAAGGACATTCCAGAACATCCGTGCATTGTTATATTCTGACCACCCTGTCAGCCCCCTTATATTGCCTCCGCAATGGCAGCATAATGTAGTGATAGAGATACTTATTTCAACAGCAGGAGTCTGATGTATTCATGATATGCAGGCTTCCCCAACCTACCCACTGCTGATTGACGGTTCTCTACCTATAGCTGTACATAGAGAAAAACTGTCAATCAGCAAACGGTGGGCAGGGAGGGGGCCTGTAGCTCATGAATACAAACTCCTGACTTACAGAGCTGCAACTAATACACGCTAAAATCAGTACATTGGTCATTAACGTGCACTGCCTTTGTAAAGAGCAGTGTAAATTCACCGACAGGCTCCCGTTAAAGCTGATATCTAGACGACAATGCTTTATTTTGGGTAGCCTAAATAAGACCCAGAGACTTGTACAACTACTAAATAATTCTTTTCAACCCATCCTGCACTGTCTTACATTATATCGAATTAACATTTATGGAGCAATCTATTGAAAACATGCATAAAGCTTGTGGTTACACACTGCATGTCATTGCAATAGCACGTTCTTGACAATTTATTTAAAACAATCACTTGGTAGTTTGTTGCTTTTAAAATACAAGTTAAATCATTTCCTATGTGTATCAGAATATAATGATATGTATGTATTCTCAGCTTCAATTAATGTTCATTCCAACATGAAGCGTCATGTAATCATGGCACATAAAGGGACAGCAAGTAGTAGTACATACATAAAGCACAATGCATTAAACAGGTAGGATATGAGTAACATTCAGGTACATGGCCAAAGATCCATTTGTTTCACACACAATGTCTAGAACTGTTCTACATAACTTTGGCAGTAGTGTGCTTTGTATTCAAAATTTGAGTTATATAAAGATTCTACTTGGGTTTGGAATCGAATTTGGCAAAAATAAATAAACTAATAACAACCCTAAAGGTATGTTCACACAGCGTGTTGGATACGTGTCCGAGAATTTTTTTCAGTTAGTCAATTAACGTATTAAAAACTGCACCCAAAAATGCATCTGCAATACTTTGTTGGATAGATATTTAATGCGTTTTTGTATCCTTTTTTCGGATGCGTTTTTCAACATGTTTTCCTTCAGATTAAGGCTATGTTCACACGGCTCAACTTCCTTGCTTGAGAAAGGAAGTTGATGTTCCGAAACGTCGCCAGGATGTGCGGGCTTTCTTTTCAGCTCTGTTGAGGGTCCGGTCTCTGCAGTTGAGGACCCAGCGTCTCCATCGCCCCTCTTGGGAGATTGAATTAAGAGGACTAAGCCAGCTTCAATATGTGCCACTTTGTATCTCTATATGTTTATCAAACAAACATTTTGTATCAAGTTGTGTGTATGTTGAAGAAATTATGAAAATATTTTGAAGAAATAATGAAAATCTTATAAACTATACCAGGCCTTGAAGGTTTTTTCTTGATATAGTGCATTGGATGAGGTTAAGAAGAGGATACCTCTAACCAAGGCTATGGTTGAATGTGCACGCACTACATTGCAGCATTAATTCCCTAATATTGCAGTTCCCAGGTGGTTGTCCCAGATGTGTGGTGATGTTATGGCTAAGTTCACAAGGCATAATTGCGGGGTGTAATTACGCCCCGCAACTACGCCAGGACATAGGGAGCGTCCCGCCGGCCCCATAGACCTGCATTACTAGCGGTGCGTATTCGCCGCTAGTAATTGACATGTCACTTATCTCGTCCCGCGGCGGATTGTCCGAGCGGGGAGAGGCAGCGTAATCCATCAGATTATCGTAATTATTGGGACGTATTTCGCCCCGTATTGAGCTCAGTACGCCGTGAAATACGTCCCAATTTAAGCCGTGTGAACATAGCCTTATATGTAGTCTGGAGGCATTTGGCTGCTGAAGCCAGAAAACGAGCAGGATCCCCCCTCCCCCATAAAGTTTTAAAAGATTCAGGTTTGGGATGTCCTAATTCTGAACACTGGATCAACTTCAGCCAAACTGCTCTATAACCGAACAGAGATCTATTCAAGCAACGCTCTTTGGAAGCATGACGCAGAACACAAAAAATGTCTCATCTTCTAAGACACACAAAGTACAAACTGATAATGCAGGCCTGTACAACATATGCCCACGGGTCACATGCAGCCTTCAAAGAGAATGTGACACATGTATAATCCATCCCCAAAATGGGTGGTACCACACAGTTTGGGGACAGTCCAGAGGCGTCCCAGATAGGAAAAGGGGCAGACCCAGGTGGTCTGGCCCTCGCCTCCTGCAATGCTGTGAAGGTGTATAGTAAAAGTATATTGCAAACAACTGAAATCAATGTAATTGGACAAGCATACCATATTGCCTGAATAATAATCCAACTTTTGTCATCATGTTGTCTACCAAAGTCAAACTCATGTACTTTGGGCAACAACTTTTTCATATCCAAGGCCAGTTCATTTCCCACCTCTGGTAACCTCTATAAAAGTTGCTTTAAAATGAAGCAAAATACCAGTCAAAATACCAGCAAAAAAATAAATAAAATACTGTGGCATACCCATAGAATTCAAATGGCAAAGCGTAGTGGACTTCTGACTTTGTATTGTGTGAATTATGCTGTACTTTAAAATTTCTGATAATGTAGCATGCACAGATAAAAAAACTTATGCACCTTCAAAAAAAATAGTCACAATACAAAAAATGTGCAAAAGCTCAGCTTTATCACTATAAAAACTCATTTATTACTCCCAGAACTTATAACAGTCCCAAAAAATGGTAGTATAAAAAATGAATAGCAATTTCCATATATATATTATACAAAGCATTTTGTGGAAAGTCATCATTAGAACGTGGTATCTATTAGCCAGTTGCAGCTCACTTTTCGGCACCCTAAAGCATCTTATCCATGGTTGTTCGATGCGGGGCGAGCGGCATTCACAGACACGTCCTCACAGTAAGCCTCAGTGTAGAAAACTTGGCATGACGTTTTGGGAGACAACCTCCTTTGTCAAGCATAAAAAAAATGAGTTTTTATAGTGATAAAGTTGAGCTTTTGCTAATTTTTTGTATTGTGACTATTTTTTGAAGGTTGGGACCACTAAGTTGGTCACTATCTTGCGGTTTGTTATTAGATTAAAAGGTGTATTGACCTTTGACAGATACTTAGTCTAACTAAAAACATGGAAAAATGAAAAAGGATTATATGTGCTTCATTTTAATAACTATTTTGAGGTTGCCAGACTGTTGGATACTGGATTAAAATGAGAACTGTATCATGTTCAAATTTAAAGGGTGTTCCCACCATCGAGTTTGATGGTATATACTTCAAAGTATGAAAGGTTCAGTTTTTGTGTATACATCTAGATATAACACACATACATATGAAATAAGCCATGATACTAAAATCATCTCCATAATGTGGTGCGTGCCCCACTCATGCCACCAAAACAGCTCTGACCCATCAAGGCATGAACTCCACAAGACGTCTGAAGGTGTCCTGTGCCATCTGGCAATGACATAGAAGTATCCTTTAGAGGTTCTTTTAAAGGATTTTCTTGGTGCTTCACACGGTGCGGTTGGCGTTTGATGCGTTTTTGGGGCTTTGGTGCAACATGTTGCATTAATTATTGTGCCTTCTGCACAAAAAGCATCAAAGTCAAAAAGCACCGTGTGACACCCTAAGGCCGTGTTACCGCTTATTCCACGATTGTGGCGTATTGAGCGCCAATCGCCGAATAAGGGGAGACGGGGGCGGGCCGGACCGGGGGGCGGCTCCGGCCCCATAGACAATGCATGTTTAGGTCGCCGTACAGCGCCGTATAATAATGTGCATTACTTTCTCCTCCCGCGGCGGATTTGCCGAGCGGTGGAGGAGCGGACGGATTGCACTGTTCTCTATGAGAGCAGTGGATTACCGTAATGACTCCGAGGATTGGGGCCGTATTGAAGCGCAAATCCGGCACGGAATACGGCGCCAATCCGTCGGCAAATAAGCCGTGTGAACGGGGCCTAATGCTGCCAATAGATGTCCAACTGGATTGAGAGCTGGTGTATCTGAAGACCAAGTGACAACTCTGAACTCTCTATAAAGTTCCTCAAAGCATTTGTGACACGGTGCATCTTATCCTGATGAAAAATAGACCACTGCCAGTAGGAAATTGTGCAGCCATAAAGGATGCACTTGAACTGCAGGTAGGTGGTATGTATAAAAGTAACATCCATATGAACACCAGAAACCAAAGACTCCCAGCTGAATATTGCGCAGAGCATTAAACTACCTTTGCTGACTTGTCTTCTTCCCATAATGCATCATGGTGCGATCTCTTCCACAGGTAAGCAATATGAATGTAATTAGCTAGTCACATGATTCAAGAGATCATGCCACTTTCTTCAATTGTCCCGGGCCAGTACTGATGCTTATATGCCTATAAAGTCAGCACAGTAAAACTGTGTT
The DNA here is from genome assembly GCA_025379985.1 of Phyllomedusa bahiana. Lineage (NCBI taxonomy): Eukaryota > Metazoa > Chordata > Amphibia > Anura > Hylidae > Phyllomedusa > Phyllomedusa bahiana. Next base: position 113,797 of record JAODAL010002324.1, read on the forward strand.
TAAAAAAAAAAAAAAAAGCACGAATTGCAACCACGGATTTTGGCAGACGCTTACAAGAGATAAAGAAAAGAGAAATATATTTTAAAAATGCAGCGTGTGTGTGGGGAGGAGGGGGGCTGCTAATTTTATGCTATTTATGCCCATATTTGACATTCAAGCTGATTAATTTGTCAGAACGCAAACTCTTCTGCTTTGGAGCAAGAGCCAATTCTTCTAAAATTCTCAGGCCCTGTAGCCAAGTAGTGAAACAGAAAGCGCAGTGTCCCTCCAGATCTAATGTAGTATAACAATGAAAGTCAGTATTTAGCATTTGTATGTTATTAACAAGCTGTGAATATGCAGGGGGCAATAACATAAATTAAAGCAAATGTACTGCTGAAACCAGAAGTTTACATACACTACATAAAGAGACACATATGCAAGTTTTTCTCACTATCTGACCCGAAATCAGAATAAGCCTTACCCGTTTTAAGTCAATTAGGATTACCTAAAATTATTTACTGTATGTTTGCCAAATTTCAGAAAAATGAGAGAATTTAAGGCATTTTTATCACTTTCTGTAAAGTCAAAAGATTCCATACATTTCATTAGCATTTGGTAGCATTGCCCTTAAACTGTATGACTTGTATCAAACATTTTGGATATCCTTCCACAAGCTTCTCACAATAGTTGGTAGGAATTTTGGCCCATTCCTCCTGACAGAACTGGTATAAACTGAGCATTTTGTGATCGCCTTGCTCGCACCTGCCTTTTCAGCTTTGCCCAACATTTTCAATAGGATGAGATCAGGGCTTTGTAATGGCCATCCAAAACATTGCTTTGTTATCTTTAAGCACTATCTAACCAGCTTGGCAGTATGCTTCAGGTCATTGTCCAGTTGGAAGACTCATTTCTGCTCCAGTTTTAGCTTCCTGGCTGATGTCTTGAGATGTTGCCAATTTTCGTTTCATCAGACCACAGGACATGTCTCCAAATATGTAGGTCTTTGTTCCTGTGTGCATTTGCAAACATTAATCTGGCTTTTATATGTTTCTTTTGGAGTAATGGCTTCATCCTGGCAGAATGGGCTTTCAGCCCTTGTTTATACAGTACTCGTTTGACTGTGGATAATGACACAAGCTTACCAGCTTCCTCCTGCAAATTCACAAGGTCTTTTGCTTTTGTTCTTGGGTTGATATACACGTCGGACCACAGCACGTTCATCTCTGAGACACAGAACCTGTCTCCTTCCTGAGCAGTATGATGGCTGGACATTCCCATCTTGTTTGTACAGATAAACGAGGCACCTTCAGGTATCTGGAAATTACACCCAAGGATGATCCAGACATGTGCAAGTCCACAATTCTCTTCCTGATATCTTGGCTGATTTCTTTAGACTTTTCCCATGATGTTACACACATAAGTAGTGTGTTTCTGGTGTGATATACATCCACAGGTGTGTGTCTAACTCAGATGTTGCCGAAAAGTGTATATTCACACGGCTGATTTTGACACTGTTTCCGGAGCTTTTCCGCTCCCAAAACAGCATCAAAAAGCGTCCAAAACACCCTCAGGTCATTTTAATCGATTCCTATGTAAAACAGCGTTGTAATTCACACACGACAAGGTTTTTGCGTGTATTTTAGGTGCTTCTTTACAAGCGTTCTTGGGCATTAAAAAAAGAAGCATCATGTCAATTCCTGAAGTGCTGAAAATCCACATAGAAATCAATGAAAAGCTGCACGTTTTTGGAGCGTTTTTTGGTGTGGTTTTTGCCCTGGCTATTAATTTGTATGGGTGAAAACAGAGTTGAAAACCTCGTCCCTAATCTCTTTTGAAGAAGCGAGTTTCAGGCGCTGAAAAATCAGCATCCAAATAAGCCGTGTGAACATACCCTAAACCTATCAGAAGCTTCCAAAGACATATCATCATATGGGCTCTTTAAAGGCATAGTAATCCTAGTGTATGTAAACTTTTGATTTGCAGAAAGTGATAAAAGTTTCTCTCTCAATATTCTGGCATTTGGCAAATATAAATAATTTTGGTTCCTAATTGACCTAAAACTGGTAAGGTTTATTTTGATTTAATGTCAGATAGTGAGAAAAACATGCATATGTGTCTTTTTATATATAGTGTATGTAAACTTTTGGTTTCAACTGTAAATAACTTGGTAAGAAACAGAGGAAGGAAAAAAAAATAAAAATCACAGGATGTAGCACAAGAAAGGAACACTTTGAAACATTATGCACTTTAGACTTGGAGGAGTCAGGTTTCAGACATTATTTATTGGCCAGAGGCCTGGGTTTCCAAATACAAAGACAAGGTGCAAAATTGATGGGAGGGGGTGAGAACTGACACTGCAGGGAAGGTCGGATATTTTCATTCAGGCACCAACAAAATAGGCCAATGGCTAACTAACCCTTTAGCTACAGGTGAAGTAGCTCACAGTAAACATTATTCAACTGCAAGAAGCTTAGTACTACTAGACTAATGATAATTACAAGTATACACATTGACTACACATTGTTAAAAAATATGGATGGAGGCCTAACTGAAAGCTACTGATGTTCCATGCAAGAACTGTAACAGGGCACCCTTCCTTACCAATTATAACTTTGGTGTTTTCAGAGCCCTTGTAGGTGTAAAAACCCAGCACATCACAATTTGCATGGTATGGGAATGCGCAGACCAGCAGAGTGCCATGCAGACCCCTGTTCACATCTATATGCACCTACAACAAGCTTGAGTATCAAAACGGGACAATGGTGCAATGGAAGAAGGTGGCCTGATCTTATGAATCATGTTTTCTGTTTATTATGTGGAAAAGTGGGTAGGTGAACGTCACTTAGTTGGATCAGAATCCACTGTGGGAAGAAAGCAGTGATGCCCAGGACATAAGGTAGTTCTGCCGGATACCCTTTGTCCAGAGATTCATGTGACATGTACCTGCTAGCTAAACATTTTGCAGAACAAGTACACCTCCTCTAGAAAACAGCATCCATAATTTTGGTGGCCTCTTTCCGCACACTGCAAAAATTGTTAAAGATTGCTTTAAGAAACATGAAATAGAGCTCAAGGTTTTCATATTCCTTAAGGGTATGTCCACTGATTCGGATGCTGAAATTTGTGCATCAAAACCTCGTCTGAAAAGCGCAGCAATGTAGAACCTCTCAGATGAGGTTTTAAACCGATTTTGATCAGGTTTTCGACAAGGTTTTCCCAACACTTCTTTCTTTCTGAAACAACCATGCTAAATTAATAGCCAGGGCAAAAACCGCTTCGAAAACCATGCTGAGATTTTGCAGCTCTCCACCGATTCCCGACGGATTGTGAGCCGTATTGAGCTCACAAATCCGCCGTGAATAAGGGGCGGGACGGGGGCGGGGCTGGAGCGCCGCTCCCGGCCCCATAGACAATGCATTGTTTACGCCGCGTCCGCGCCGTAAATACTGTGCATGTCAGTTTCTCCCCGCCCGGCAGATTCGCCGAGCGGGTAGGAGCAACGGAATCCACTGTTCTCTATGAGAGCAGTGGATTACCGTAATGACAGGGACGGATTGGCGCCGTACTGCAGCGCAAATCTGGCGCGGAGTACGGCGCCAATCCGTGCCCAAATAAGCCGTGTGAACGAGGCCTAAGGGGACTTCCAGCATTGAAGATGCTTCAAGAATTGACATGACACTTTGAGTATGTTCACGCAGCTGATTTTGGCACCGTTTTCAGAGCGTTTCCTCACCCAAAACAACATAAAAAAAGTAAATTTTCATTGATTCCTATGTAAAACAGTGTGTTAGTTCACATACAACAAGGTTTTTACATGTGTTTTCTGCACTTCTTTGGGCACTGAATAAAAACGTCATGTCACCAAATGCTTCCAGTGCTGAAAATCCCCATATGAATCAAGAGAGCTTCAAAACCTCAACCAAAACCTCCTTCTGGTTTTAAATGTGGTTTTTGACACGTTTTTGAGGCGTTTTTTTCCTCTGGCTATTGATCGTATGGATGTTAGAAAGAAAACAGCATTGGAAAACCTTCTCCAAACCTGGTCTGAAAAGTGCTTAAATTGAGACTTTTCAGACGAGGTTTTGACGTAGATTTTGACGCTAAAAATTTAGATGGAGAGGTCAGTAATTTTTATCATAGGTATTACTTCAACTGTGAGAGTCAGAATCTAAATAAAAAAATCCAGAAAATCACATTGTATGATTTATAAATAATTTACATTTTATTGCGTAAAATAAGTATTTGATCACCTACCAACCAGCAAGAATTCTAGCTCTCACAGACTTGTTACTCTTCCTGCACTCATTGACTGCATTAATTGCACCTGTTTGAATTCATTACCTGCATAACAGACACCTGTCCACACAATCAATCTCCAACTTCTCCACCACGACCAAGACCAAGAAGCTGTCTAAGGACACCAGGGAAAAAATTGCAGACCTGCACAAGGCTGGGATGGGCTACAGGACAATAAGCAAGCAGCTTTGTGTGAAGGCAGCAACTGTTGTCGCAAAGATCTTGTATCGTGGGGTAAGGAGGATTCTGAGAAAGGTCAGGAATCAGCCCAGAACTACACAGGAGGACCTGGTCAATGACCTGAAAAAAGTTGGGACCACAGTCTCAAAGATAACGCTTAGTAACACACTATGCAGTCAAGGATTAAAATCCTGCGGGGCACGCAAAGTCTTCATGCACATGCCAGGATATGTCCAGGCCCATTTGAAGTTTGTCATGGGAGGCATGAAAGAAGGTCATGAAATCAGAGAAGAACAAATTAGAACTTTTTGGTTTCAACTCCACTCGTCGTATTTGGAGGAGGAAGGAGGAGAACAACCCCAAGAACACCATCCCAACCGTGAAACATGGGGATGGGAACATCATACTTAGGTGGTACTTTTCTGCAAAGGGGACAAGACAACTGCAGCGTATTGAAGGGAGGATGGATGGGGCCATTTATTGCGGCAATTTTGGCCAACAACCTCCTTCCCTCAGTAAAAGCATTGTAGATAGGTAGTGGTTGGGTTTGCAGGACAATGACCCAAAACACAAAGCCAGGGCAACTAAGGAGTGGCTCCGTAAGAAGCATTTCAAGCTTTTGGAGTGGCCTAGCCAGCCTCCAGACCTAAACCCAATCAAAGATCTTGAACTCAATGTAGCCCAGCAACAGCTCCAAAACCTGAAATATCTGGAGAAGATCTATAGAGGAGTGGGCCAAAAATCCCTGCTGCAAACGTGGTCAAGAACTACAGGAAACGTCTGAACTCTAATTACAAACATAGGTTTCTGTACCAAATATAAAGTTCTGTTTTTCTATTATATTAAATACTTACTTCATGCAATAAAATGCAAATTAATTATTTAAATATCATACAATGTGATTTTCAGGATTTTCTTTTAGATTCTGCCCTCAGACCTCCTTTCTTTGCATTCTTTGTAGGTGGGAAAACTTGCAAAATTGCAGATGTATCAAATACTTCTTTTCTCCACTGCATATATCATACTGTACACACATGCATATATATTTATTTGAAGTGCTTAGCGAACATATTGATCCAATTGGATTAACCCATCTACCACGTCATGGTAGCCTCATGGAATGGCATTTTAGTAAACGCTATTCTACTTTTTACCTCAACTCTATTCTGGGCAATAAAATCCAGCTCCGGTAATTAAAAGCACCTAAGGCAAATAGGAGGAGTGCATGACCAAGATAGAAGCGGCCACACTTCCAAATGTACTATGCAAAAAAAAAAAGACAACATTAGTCAGCACATCTAAACCTTAATGAAAAAATAAATTGTGCATGCTAAAATGGCTGAAATGCAAAAAGGAAAAACACATACAAGTACATTAGCACACAGCTTGTGCTAAGAGAGGAAAGTCTATTGTAATAAGGTCCCATCTGAGGAAACTAGCTTTAACAAAATGTGCACTAAAAAGCTCTTTATACATATAGTAGTAATAATAATGCAATGCAAAACATTCTATAAATTCAGTGTTTGTGTATGTATTAGCACCTGCTGATTGCTGTTTCCTCAGCATCACCACACCCCCTTCCCGTATGTTATACATTTTAGTTTAAAAAAAAAAACCCAATTTGACCAGTTTTCACTTTGGCCACCGAGCCTAAAGGGCTGTTCACACGGCTTATTTCGGCGCGGATTGGCACCGTAATTATGGTAATCCACCGCTCTCATAGAGAACAGTGGATTCCGTCGCTCCTGCCCGCTCCTGATCCTCGGAGGAGATATTAATTCAGTTGTTTGTGCTAAATTGGATAGGTCTGGCTTACGAACTAACCTTGCAAATGATCTTCAATCATATTTATTAGAGGAAGACCTTCATGACATCTGGAGGTATTTACATACCACGGAGAGAGATTATACATTCTTTTCTGCCCCTAAAAATGTACACTCTAGAATCGACTTCTTTTTACTAGATAAAATAGTTCTTAATGAGCTCTTATCATCAGATATTGGATATATCACATGGTCCGACCATGCCCCTGTTGAAATGTGCCTAGAATCCAAAATTCGATCCCCAAATACTTCATTTTGGCGCCTCAATTTTCTTCTTAAAAAACAGGAGATCAGCTCATATATTGCATCTGAGATTAAACATTTTTTTTCAACTAACATCTCTTCTGTCTCCTCTAGTAGCTCCCTGTGGTGTGCCCATAAAGCCTTTATTAGAGGTATATTTATCCAAGTAGCAAGTAGAGAAAAAAGGAAACGCCAACAAGCCCTCTGCGAGTTATTGTCTGATATTGAGAAACGAGACAAAGCATTTAAACTTGACCCATCCCCTCAAAACAAAGACTCCCTAGTAGATTTGAGGAATAAATTAAGAACAATGTATCTTCACAAATATGAGTTCAACCTGGCCAAAATGAAATGGCAATTCTATCTACAAGGAGACAGGCCAAGCAAACTGTTGGCAAAGCGAGTGAAACAGGTTCACGCCAAAACCAGAATCACTCACCTCTCTTCATCCAATGGTGGTAAAATAATAAATCCAATAGACATTTCAAATTACTTCGCTGACTACTACTCTAATCTCTATAACCTACAAGAGAGCGAACATCTCCTCCCACCCTCTGAAGAGCACATTAATAATTTCTTAAATTCTGTTAATCTCCCAGTACTATCTAGTGCCCAGTTAGCCGAATTGAATAGTCCCTTTTCACTAGCCGAAGTCCAGAAAGCAATACGGTATAGTAAAACAAACAAAGCCCCTGGTCCTGATGGCCTTTCTAATGAGTACTACCAACTCTTCTCAGACCTTCTTTCTCCACATTTAATATCACTTTGTAATGAGATAGTTTTAAGAAAACAACCATTAAAGGAACTCCTTGCGGCAATTATAACTACAATCCCAAAACCTGGGAAAGCCCCAGATCAACCATCTAACTATATAGACCCATTTCCCTTTTAAATTCAGATATTAAAATATACACAAAGCTTATTTCCACCCGCCTTAATTCATTAGTATCATCCCTGATCCATAAAGATCAAGTGGGCTTCATTCCAGGGAGGCAGGCTAGAGACGCTACCAGGCGCCTATTAGATCTTGTACAGATTGCTGGCTCTTCCGTCTCAGATGTGGCTTTTTTGTCCCTCGATGCAGAAAAAGCCTTTGATAGGGTTAACTGGGTTTACATTCGCTCTGTCTTGATAAAATTTGGCTTGTCAGGTTTTATCTTGGATGCTATAATGTCCCTCTACTCCACGCCTTCAGCACAAGTCCTCACTTCCGGATTTCTTTCTTCCCCTTTCGATATTTCAAATGGCACGCGTCAGGGATGCCCTCTTTCCCCCCTGATTTTTGTGTTATGCATGGAGCCCCTAGCTGAACATATTAGAGCCAACCCCCTTATATCAGGCCTATGAATTAAAAATGTTCAACATAAAAAAAGCTTATATGCTGATGATGTGATGCGTATAACCACCGGCCCTTCCTCTTCCATTGAAGAAATTCTTAAAACTTCTAAATCTTTTTTATACTCCCTCATTTTAAAAATAAACTACATCTAAATCTGTTCTGTTTCCAGTGAACACTGTGTCAGCACAACACATTAAACTAGTATCTCTTGGATTTAATTTAGTATAGCAACATGTCGACTATTTAGGCATTAAAGTCACTTTCTACCCCATTCTAACTATTAATGATAATTACAACCATTTATATAGTTTATTAGACTCTGAAATTAAACGTTTACTTCCTCTCAATTTGTCATGGACTGCCAGAATTAATGTTGTGAAAAGGTCTTTGCTTCCTAAATTTATTTATGTTTGCAGGGCTATCCCCTATTTACTTCCTTCCCCTATGATACATAAATTTCAACATTTACTTGCAAATGTTCATTTGGAATGGCCGCAGGCCTAGAATTAAGAATGACCTGCTATACTTTAGTCATAAAAAAGGTGGCCTAGCTGTTCCTAATTTGGCTGCCTACAACTCAGCAATTATTCTGGAGCAGGCCTTTCATCTGTGGCACCAATCTGAAGATAATCTGTGGACACATATTGAAACCACCTCTTTCACTCCCAATCCAGTAAATCTACATCTGATGTCTTCAATAGTAGGTGCCCCTCCTCCAACTGCTTCATTAAGATCTCTAGCTGATCTCTTCAAAGCATGGTTCTCATATGTAGTTCCAAATAATTGGATTTATATACAAAAGGAAAATCTCTCTCCTATTTCCTTACGTTGTTGGAACACCAACCTTGCGTTTCATGCTTGGAGTGAATACAATATAATATCATTAGAGCACTTATAGGATGACCAGGGACTAAAAACCTTTGAAGACCTGGCCAAAACTTACAATCTCCCTACCTCAATGTTCTTTCAGTATCTCCAACTTAGGCATGTGATACAATCTATTTGTTGGCCCCACTCGAATACTTCTCTCTCAGATTTCCACAACTTCATATTTAAAAAGAAAGGTTATGAGAAAGGGCTCTCCTTGCTTTATAACATGATTCTTATGGGCAAGACTCAAGGTAAATTCTCTACCATGACCAAATGGGAGGGAGAACTAAACCAGACCTTTTCCATAGAGCAATGGAACCAGGCACACTCTATCCCCCCAAGGTTTTCCAAATGTGCCAATCATCAAGAAACCATGCACAAGATTCAACTTAGGTGGTACTTACCATCTACCAGACTAGCCCATATGTTCCCGGGCTCTCCAATTTTTGTTGGAAAGATGCGGGCAGCAAGGAACCATGCTTCATGTCTGGTGGGGTTGCCCAATAATTAAAAGTTTTGGAAGCGCATTGGCCTCTTATTACAGGAAGTAATTGGGATCACTTTACAGCTTTTCCCAGAATTAGCACTCCTAGATATAAATTTTACTGAGATACCGCCTGTTCACAGAACAGTTTCTTTTCACATATTAATTGCCGCTAGAACAGCTATAGCATATCACTGGAAGGACCCTAAGGCCCCTTCTATTACGGAGGTTATCCGCCGTATAAATTTTAGTTGCGCCTGTGAACTAAGGTTCATTGATCCCCCTTTTTACTCTCACAAAAAACGCTCTCTATGGGATACTTGGATTTCCTCCAGGTATTTCTCACCTGAAGGTTTATAACACCTGTATTATTGATTTAATGTTTCTTCTACCAATATTTGCTCATAATATAACCTCGGTTAGTTGTTTACTGTTTTCTGTTTTACTGCTTCTCATGCTCATCTGAACATGTACTGATTTCTACCTAATGATATCGAATAGCTCTACCATCCTTTGTGTAACCGTTGTGAATCTACTCTTGATTATATTGATTTTCATATCTGTACATGTCAATATCAATAAACATGTTTAAAGAAATGAACAGGGAGGATGTCCGCAAGCGCCATCCTCCTCATTCTGAAAACAGTCGGAACGCAACTGGTTATGAGCTGACCTGTAACCTGGAAGTGCCTTTGTGGGAACACCCCTTTAATAAGTGAGAATACAAAAAAAGGACAGGCAATACATTCCATATCAATGTATCTGTTTTTTCTCTCTATTTTAATTCCGGGACCTCTACACTTTGGAGCTTTAGGTCTTTATATTTCTTATTAAGACTAACACTCCACCTTAAATTCATCAATGTGTTAATAGTTCCGCTCTCTAACTTCAGTCTTGTAGGTTATACCATTTCCATATAAATATTTTCATGGCTGGAATCAGTTTAGATGGTGTCTAATACAGTCCCTAGTAGTGCCCTCACCTTATGGTGCACCATATAGTACCTAACACTGCTGAAACTAAGGAATAAAACAGCCACTCCGGGTCAGTGGCACCTGCATTTATAATAAAAGGGGGAAAATCACCCCTAATTTAATAAATTTTCTATTTTAGACTGCTCTCAAACGCAGCGTTTCTGGTTGCATTTTTTGTGCAGAAAGGAAGAGCAATTAATGCTGTACATTTCTGCACAAAAAACGCACCGTGTGAAGGTACCCTTAAACAGCAGACAAACAGGAATGACCTTACAGCTTAAACTTAATGCAAACACAGTGAAACAACCAATAAATTACATTTTTTGTTGTAACATATGGCACTGGATTCCAGCAGAAGAAACACTAGCCTGTCCTAATTAATCAGTATGTTAACCATGTATGAAGTGGTCACAAAAACCTATTATGACAAGAAAGCAGCTCATCACATCACATGCTGAATGCACCATCTCCACAGCATGGAAGCAGCATGGTCCCAGAGCACAGAGGCCTACCATACCAGAATAGAGAAATACTGTTGATTACAGGGAAGGCATCACAAGCAGTTATAGACCACAAGTAACTTCGTTATCTTCTTACCTCTACTATAAGACTAAGGTCCCAAGCATTGGTATTTGGAATCGATCAGTGGTCTGCTTTAAAGGTGTTTTCCCATCTCACACATTTATGGCACATGGATAGGTCCCAAAGACAGGACCCGCACCTATCTCAAAGACAGGCCTCTGTTTAAAACAAAGCGGTGGTCAGAATGCTCTATTTATTTCAATGGCATGCTCAGCTGTTCTCAGAACTCCCACTGAAATGAATGGGAGAGTTTCAACCACATCTCTGTTTTCAACTGAGACTTTTGGGGGCCTGTTCTAGAGATACATGGCTGGCACATCCCATCAATATGCACATATATGGCATATCCCACCATAAATGTGCAAGATGGGAAAACCTCTTTAAATAGGACCTGTGACATCTCCTGATATGCGAGTTCTTCTAGAAATGTATTAAAGAATCAGTCAGATGGGTGTTACCATTCCATTTGTCAAAGAGGTATGTACCCTCACACACTGGTCTGCACTGATTGGACAGTATCAGACTGTGCAGGACCTACCCCCAATTGGTAACACCCAGCTGACTTTCTAGAGGAATAACAGGGGAACACAAGAGCATTCTAGAATTATTTCACAGGACACATAAGTATTTACAAAAACAGACATGTAGGGAAAGGCCACAGGTCCTCTTTAAATTTGCGTTAGACTTCACCTAAATCATGAATGTTCCAAAAGTCCCATTTGTCCTGCAATTTTTAGTACACACACACATGTCCTCCGCATAACAAGGTTCAGTATCCATAGTACAGTTGTAGCTTTGTAGTTGTAGCCCAAATAATAAAGTCAGTGTTCAGCTTGTATAACCGTGAATATTTGGTATGCCCTCAAAAGAACTCAACACACAACTAAGTGTGTTATTAATTTCGTGTCACTGGAAGTTCAACATGGCACCTCATGGCAAAGAAGCTGGCCTCGGTTATAAAAAGATTACCAGCACCCTGAAACTGAGCTGCAGAACAGTGGCCAATACCATACAGCGGTTTAACAAGATAGGTTCCTCTCAGAACAGGCCTCGCTGTGGTCGAAGTTGAGTGCTTGTGTTCAGCCTCATATCCAGAGACTGTCTTTTCAAAGTAGACATATGAATGCTTCCAGCATTGCTGCAGAAGTTAAAGGGATGGGAGGTGGCCATCCTACCAGTACTAAGACCAGACGCCACACACTGCATCAAACTGGTCTGCATGGCTGTTGTCCCAGAAGGAAGTCTTTTCTACAGATGATGCACAAGAAAGCCCGCAAACAGTTTGCTGACCACCAGCAGACTAAAGGACAAATATTACTGGAACTATGTTCTGTGGTCTGAGGAAACCAACAGAAACTTATTTGGTTCAGATAGTGTCAATTGTGTGATGGTAACCAGGTGAGGAGTACAAAGACAAGTGTGTCTCGCCTACAGTCAAGCATGGTGGTAGGAGTTTTATGGTTTGGGGGCTGCATGAGTACTGCCGGCTGTTGGGAGCTACAATTCATTGAGAGAACCATGAATGCGAACGTACTTTGACATACTGGAGCAGAGCATGATCCTCTCCCTACTGAAACTGGGCCGCAGGGTAGTATTCAAACATGGAAACGATCCCAAGCACACCTCCAAGACGACCACTGCCTTGCTTAAGAAAATGAGGGTAAAGGTGTTGGACTTGTCAAGCATGTCTCCAGACCCAAACACTATTAAGCATCTGTGGGGCATCCTCAAACAGAAGGTCTCAAACATCCACCAGCTCCATGATGTCGTCATGGAGGAGTGGAAGAGGATTCCAAAGTATGCAACCTGTGTAGCTCTAGAGAACTCCATGCCTAGGAGAGCTAAGGCAGTGCTGGAAAATATCGGTGGCCACACAAGATATTGACCCTTTTGGCACAATTTGACCATTTTCACTTAGTGAGATATTGTAGGTGTATGATAACAGACATTAGCCATAAAACATTGTCTGGATGCTCTGAACTGGGCAGACTCCCAGTGATTCAGGAGCTTGGAATTTATCTATCAACCTTTTATCTAATTAATGAGCCCGACATATAAAGAGCAAGTCAGCTACACATGTTGAAAGGTTATATTCAGGGTGTGAATCCGCAGACGTTTCAGCGGTGCACCCTTACCGTGGTATTTGGGGAAGGTACATCAACAGATGTGCTGACTAACAATGTGCAGTCAATGCAAACAAGAAACAGGTTAGTAAAATGAGGCAGACTTCACCAGTCAGTGTTATTTGCTTATACATACAGCTCTATATTTAGAACCGTTTGCGTCACAGTTTCCCAAACCTTCCTTCTGAATTGGAACAAATCGAATTTGACCATTTCACTGCACAATATACTGCATTTCTTTGAAGTCATAAGACCCCGCGACTGCCAAAAGATATGAGCTGTGCACACAACATGGATCAAGGTCAAATAAGTATTTTATATGCCTTGATTCTCCAACCATGTAACGATGGCGTTCTGGAAACTGAACGAGAGAGGTCACCGTCAATCCATAAAGGAACAAGTACTCTAGACGATTGTGTAAGCTGTATGGGAAAGAAATAGACCCTGGACAAGTAATTTCCCTAAAGCAGAACTTGTGCTTGTGGAAATAAAAGCTCCAAAGCACCCAGCTGAGGCTTCTACCCCTTATTTTACCAGTATGTCATTGCTACAGGTCAGAAGTTGACATTAAAAACACACACACATATATATATATATATATATTATATATATATATATATCTAATATATATATATCAAATATATATATATTAAGTAATATATAATATATTATCCAAATAGAGGAAAAAAAAAAAAAAAAAAAAAAGGAGATTTGTGGCACTCACCAATCCTTCATTTAATTTTATTCCATAAAAAGAGAGCAGACATTACAACCTGGCCCACGGCCATTTCTCGCGTACCCACGCTTTTTCGTGGCATATACAAATATATTATATATACACATCTATCTATCTATCTATCTATATATATATATATATATATATATATATATATATATATATATTATATATTATACATACACACACACACAACAAACACACACATACTCGAGTATAAACCGAGTTTTTCAGCACAGAAAATGTGCTGAAAAATCCGACCTCGGCTTATACTCGAGTCACTGTCAGCACTCGGGCGCTGCGATGGCCCGTGTGCCGACAGGGACGCTTCAGCTATATGCGACTCCTCAGGGAGCGCATATAACTGAAGGCCGAGTACCTGACAGCGTCCAGGCGCTGCGGTGGCCCGGGCGCTGTCAGCTATCTCTTCCCCTGTATGCGACTCCTCCAGAGCACATAGAGGGGAAGATACCACTGCGGAGCAGAGAGCGAGCGCTCCCTGCTCCGCAGTGGACTCCGGGCGGCCGCAGACTGGCGGCCGTCCGGAGTTTCAGGCACAGGCAGCGTGTCATCACCCTGCGTGCGCGGCTTGATGACATCACCCGCCTGTGCCGAGAAGACAGAAGAGAGCGCGCGGGAGTCCGAACAGCGAGGAGGCAGAGCGGCGAGGGAGACAGAGCAGCAGGGAGTAAGTTTTTTTTTTTTTTTTTTTTTTAAACCCTGTCTATACCTGCCTAGAGGACCTATACCTGCCTATAGCCTGCCTAGAGGAGCTATACCTGCCTATAGCCTACCTAGGGGACCTATACCCTGCCTATAGCCTACCTAGAGGACCTATACCGTGTCTATAGCCTACCTAGGGCACCTATACCTGCCTATACCCTGCCTAGAGGACCTATACCTGCCTATACCCTGCCTAGAGGACCTATACCTGCCTATAGCCTACCTAGGGGACCTATAACTGCGGATTCCCTGCCTGTAGCCTACCTAGAGGACCTATACCTGCCTATACCCTTCCTATAGTCTGCCTAGGGGACCTATACCTGCCTATAGCGACCTATACCTGCCTATGGGGGCAATTACCTGCCTATAATGACCTATACCAGCCTTTAACCTGCCTATGGGGACATTAAACCTATACCAGCCTATATCTGCCTATAAGGTACATTAAACTGCCTATGTAATTTTATTGGTATCTATAAAAGGAAGTGCGGCTTTTCCGCGTGAAAAGCATCGACTGTGCACTTGTTTTTAGTGTTCTGTTTTAATTCTGTCGGGGCCCAAAAGCTCTGATAGTTTTAGAATAAAATGTTGATGGTTTAATTATACCATTGCCTGAGACGCCGATCTTTTGCTGAGTGCGCCGGGTCCACTACTATCCTCCACAGGGATATCCACAGTACTTCTCGCCAGGTTCATTATAGGACCTGGATATTCTTCGGACCAAGGCAGCCGTGCAGACGGCGACGGAAAAAAACAGCCCTTCAAACGAATCTGAGTGTTGTGCCTCTCCTTTGCACAACTCTATGTGGTGAGCCCATTACCTGCTATGTTATATTTTCTTTCTAAGGTTTTACACTATTGTGCCCCCCCACCCCCCGTTTTTCATATATATATTTTTTTTTTTATTTTTTTTTTTTGCATGATGCACTTCCTTATAGGACCATACTGCACTGTAAGTTGCCAAAACACACAGCAGGACTGTGTGACCCAGAAGTGAATCTTTCTGTGCATTGTTATGGAAGGTTCAAAGTCAGTCTTATAGCAATGTATAAGGACAAAGACTTCCAGCGTTTTTTAGCTAATCAGAGAGCAGGTCATGTGACCTGTTGCATCAGCCAGGAATCCTGTATACAGCTAGAGGTAAGCAGAGTGACTGATACTACCTAAAAGCATCTTCAAACTTAAACAGTATCTAAAAGAAATGTGTAATGAACTAAAGGGAGGTAAACAACTGTAGTTATCGTTTAACCCCTTAACGACCCTGGATGTATGAGTACGTCCCTGGGTCGCTAAGGAGCTTTGCAGTGGGATTGCTCTGTGATCCCGCCACACATCCGCTGGGTGTTAGCAGCTAACTACAGCTAACATGTGGCGGTTACAGCGTGGGGGGGTGGGGGGGTTGCCGCCGCCCGCCCGTGCTGTTTAACCCCTTAGATGCCACTGCAAAGATGGCCACAGCGTCTAAATGAATGAAGAACGATGCCACACACTGTTCTTCTCTCCGATCGGGACATCAGCAGTGGGATCACCGAGTCCCGATGGGCTAAAATGGCAGTGGGAAGCCTTGTGAAGGCCTCCGTCGCTGCCATGTTTTGAATTTCCCCGCTCCCGGCCCCAGGCAGGAAGTATGAAAACCGTCATCTTGGTGCACTCTAATGCATTGTCTATGCAATGCATTAGGCTGTATTAATGATCGCACCCCCCTAGTGGTTAAGCGCCCGTAGTGGGGCTCAATGTTAACCCCTTAACGGCCCTGGGCGTATGAGTACGTCCCAGGGCCGCTAAGGGGCTTTGCAGGGGGTCACTCGGACCCCCCAGCAAGCCGCCGGTGTTAGCGGCTAATCGCCGCTAACACCGGGAGTAACAACGCCAGGGTAGCTCCGCCCGCTGGCGCTGTTTAACCCATCAGACACCGCGGCAAAGATGAACGGCGTCTGAATGAACGCCGATCTGTGCCGCGCACCGATCGTTATGGTCATCGGCACCGTTGGGGAGCCTTGTAAAAGCTCCCGTCACTTACTCTGACCGGTTTGCCCCACTTCTGTCCGCAGACAGGAAGTGGGGAAACCGCCATCTTTGTACACCTTAATTAACAATGGCACCCCCTAGTGGTCAAGCACCATAGGGGGACTAAATGTTACAGTAAAAAAAAAATATATATATAAAGTTTTAAAGTACAAAAAAAAAAAAAAGTTCAAATCCCCCCCTTTTCCCATTTTACAAATAAAATCATTAAAATAATAAAAAAGTTACACATATTTGGTATTGCCGTGTCCGAAAAAGTCCGATCTATAAAAATATAACATAATTTATCCCATACGCTGAACACCGTAGAAGAAAAATTCCAAACGCCAAAATTGCGTTTTTTGGTCATTTTACGTCACTCAAAAAATGGAATAAAAATGATCAAAAAAGTTGCAAGCATTCCAAACTGCTAGCGATAAAAAAGTACAACTTTCAGCCCGCAAAAAATGCCCCCTCACTGACGCCCTGTAGGTGTTAGTACAAAAAAAGTGATTGGTCGCACAAAATGGCGCCGTGGCGCTAATTTCAAAAATAGAAAATGTTTAGAATTTTTTTACGGAAACCAAGACATAACGGGAAACCCTACATGTTTGGTATTGCCGGATGCGTAAAAAACCTGTAGAATACAGAAAAACCCCATTATATTTACCGAAGATTGAACGCCGTAAAAGCAAAACCCCCGCAAACATGCCGAAAATACATTTTTTTTCACAATTTGTCCACTTGGAATTTTTTTGCGGTTTCCCGTATATTCTATAGTATAGTGAATAACACCATTAGAAAGTACATCTTGTCCCGCAAAATAAAAGCCCTCAGGTGTCTATGTAGGTGGAAAAATAATAAAGTTATGGCTCTGGGAAGGCGAGGAGGGAAAAACTAACGTGTCACCAAAAAAAAACCCCGGGTCCTTAAGGGGTTAAAGTAGAAAAAATAAAGTTTTAAAGTGTAAAAAAATATTTAAAAAGTATTAAAAGTTCAAATCACCCCCCTTTTGCCATTTTACAAATAAAATAATAAAAAGTTACACTGATCTATAAAAATATAACATTTATGCCGTACACTGAACACTGTGGAAGAAAAAAAAAAATTCAGAATGCCAAAATTGCGGTTTTTTTGGTCATTTCACGTCCCATAACAATCGGAATAAAAGTAATCAAAAAAGTTGCATGCATTCCAAACTGCTAGCGATAAAAAGTACACTTCAGCCCGCAAAAAATGCCCCCTCACTGACGTCCGTAGGTGTTAGTACAAAAAAGTTATTGATCGCACAAAATGGCGCCGCGACACAAATTTCAAAAATACAAAAGGTTTGGATTTTTTTTACGGTACCAAAACGGAAACCGTACATGTTTGGTATTGCGGGATGCATATCAACCTGTAGAATACAGATAGTACATCATGTTTACCAAAGAATGAACGCCATAAAAGCAAAACACCCATAAACATGGCGCAAGTACGTTTCTTTCACAATTTGTCCCACTTGGAATTTTTTTGTGGTTTCCCAGTATATTACAGTGAAGAACACCATTAGAAAGTACATCTTGTCCCGCAAAATAAAAGCCCTCATGTGTCTATGTAGGTGGAAAAATAAAAAAGTTATGGCTTTCAGAAGGCGAGGAGGTAAAAACTAACGTTGTAAACAAAAAAAAAACAAAAAAAAAAACGCAAGGTCCTTAAGGGGCTAAGAGGTTAAAGACGATAAAGAAATACAAAAATACTGCATCAAAAGCATTCGTTTTTTGGGGTTTGTGGTGTCAAAACACAGCGGACCTCACTTAGGCTATGTCTACACGGCATAGTTTAAAATCCGTCAGTACCCTTTGTCGTACCACGGTCGTTGACGCGGGTTTGCGCAAAGAAAGAAAAAAACACAAACGCGCTTTTCGGATATTCTAGTACATTGAAGTGTATGGGAATCCACCAGAAGATAGAACATGTTATACATTCTGGCGAAGGGCCGATGGTTTAGAACAGGGGTGTCAAACTGCGGCCCTCCAGCTGTTGGGAAACTACAACTCCCATCATGCCCACTGTTATAGATTATATAAATGCATGATGGGAGTTGTAGTTTCCCAACAGCTGGAGGGCCGCAGTTTGACACCTGTGGTTAAGAAAATCAGTGATTAAAAAAAAAATAATAATATTAAATCAGTGCTGTGTATTCAGTATTTGGAAGCCAGTGACCAGAAACCAGTGCTGTGTGGACATGGCCGTATGAAAACTGTATTTGTTGTCCATAGCAACCAATAAGAACTCAGTTTTCATTTTTCCAGAGCAGTATAAGAAATGAAAGCCGAGCTCTGATTGGTTGCTATTATGTGGCCCAATGTCATTTATCTACTACAAAAGTATTTTGGTGCTTCCCTCTAGATCATTGATCTCCATTGAATTTTCGATACCTTATGCACAAGGCATATGGTAGAAGAAAGCTAGTGATTAAAAGCTGCCATCCAATGTCTTGCAACCATGAAAGTTTTGCAATTCCTGCCCCTCGTTGCAGGGCTATTACAGGATTATCCTTTTCTTGCGAGGTTTCATTTTGCAGCACTTTACAACATGACGCTGTATTCTCTTTTTGGCACTAAGTGCACTTTTGTAAATGCATTCAGGAAAACAAGATATATGAGGAGCTGACTTAGAAGTAGTTTGTAGATGGGGATCATCAGGCGTGAAGAGGGAAAGAAGAGGGACATGAAACAAATGCTTAACAGTCTATAGTGTTAGTACAGCAAGAGCTTACCTCCAGACCTTGGAAGAGCATTGATCCTCAGCATACTAATGGGCTGGCCTGTCACAGCAAACAGTCTAATGTATGTCTTGCTTGTGTGAGCAGCTGGTGATTGGTCCATGTTGTTCCTATGCTGCCTTCCAGGACAGAAGAACCATTTTCACTACTGTGCTGTTTGCATAGGGTAAATAATACATAAGGAGTACACCTGACACTGGAATTAATAAGGTCGTCTGAAGTCACAGACCATCTAAACATAATAGAGCACAGGCTTGGAGTGCTCCAAAGTACCAACACATATGCGGCTTCTTTCCTGCTATAAAAGCCTCATGTCCTGTCCTCCTAGGCAATTATGAAGCTACCAGGTACGATGTAGCACATGATCCTGGTTCTGGGCGAGTGAGAGGTGGGGGCCTGGAAAATCAATCGCCAACATGTCCCAACCTGAACCTTCCTATGTTATATACACTATGTTTCCATCTTGATTGTATGTTTATTTGCATCCCTACAAATGTAACACAGATATCAATTTGATGATAAATAGGATTTGCAGCCCTCCCTAGTGATACAAATCACCTGCTATACTAAAAAGGCCAGGATCCCTTACATTAAAAGATATAAAAAAAATAAAAACTTATATTGGATGCGAAGCAAATACACAGTCACATTATTAGGACTATAATTATTTTGATGTTGGTAACATGTAGCAAGTCACATGTCATGAGCTGGCTTGGTGGGTAAATATGGTGTGCGATAGGCTGTCTGCACACATATCCCTTGTTGCGGTCATGGGTAAAAAGAGTGATTACTGACTTTCGGGCCAAGGAGGGCAGTATTTTTGACACTGCACGCATGCTGTTGTGACAAAAGTGTATCATGAGCAGACAAATGGCACCATTATGAATGGAAACTGTGGAAAACCACTTACCAGTGATCTAAGAGGAGAACATTTGCTACAAAGGTTTGCCAGAACGGACTGACATTAAGTGGAGCAGCTCACCGACAAAATTAAACAGGGGGCTACCAGACTTGCGGCTAAAAGATGTCAGTGAACCTACTGTACATGGGGCATCAAATAAAGCACATGGTCACTGCACCTTGGCTAACAAAGTTGTCAGAAAAGGCTTAAATTTTCATGGCAGTTTCAGAACTGGACCTCCGCCAAGGAATGCCTTCTCTGATGAATCACGCTTTTTGCTTCATCAAACGGATGATGTGTGTCAGGTGAGAAAGATCAGAGAACAAAAACGCTGCAACCATCACTGGAAGAACACAAGCTGGTGGTGTTATGGGGTCTGGTGAATGTTTTTTGTGGCAATGTCTGGGTCTACTCATTCATGTGGAAGGCATTTAAGCCTATTTAGCTATGAATATATCCTTGCAGATCATGTACACACTATACATACGAATTGTCTTCCCTAGAGCAGATGGAATCTTCCAGCAAGACAATGTGACAGGTCACACGGCTAGTAATGTCGGACACTGGTTGGAAGATCAAGGCTTCCAAGTACTACTCTGGCCCCGTTATACCCCAGATTTGAACCCAATTGTTGTGTTCGCGCCATTGATCTTTCAACAGCTGTGGGATGCAGTCAGCATGGCTCCAGAGAACAGTGGCAACCTACCAGGACCTTATGGAGTCCCTCCCAGCCCATCCAGCTGCTGTCTGTGTTGCACATGGCGGTTACTCTGGATATTAGCTAGTGGCCATAATAATGTGAGTCAAGTGTGTAGTGAACATTTACTAATACATCTGCTTGTCAGCTGAATTTAAGCACAGGGTACATTGAATTGGCATCTAATTTAAACAGGCATGCGTTATCCAAAACCTATTTTCCACCTGATATAAAACCATGCAGGTGTCTACACATAATCAAAACCCCAAAAAATAGCAAGATGAAGCAAACTCAAAAGAAAAGCTCAATACTGGCCTGTGATAGCAAAAAGCAGCAATACAGGAGGTCATGCGGAAAATATATTAACTTGCTAGAGGCTGGAATCCACCGTGACTTATTTCATTACTGTAAAAGCAGAGGGCCATTGATTTATAAGGGACATTGAGAATATAACTGGAGAGGGAAAACTGGACACAATAAAATATGCTGGTGGTTACTGTCCTAATAAATCACGAACTGCAGCAGGTATGGTGGAGAGCACAAGACGACACAAGTAATACAGCTTGTAGCCATTACATTGTATCTATGATGCGTGGAAAGCTCCCACAATAGATAATACTATTCGTTAACCATTGTATAAAACATACCCCGTTTCCCTGAAAATAAGACATCCCCTGAAAATAAGACATGGTGCATTTTTTTGATGCAATTCAGAGTTTGGCTGCTTATGCTGATGTTTGTGATGAAATCACTACAGTATATTAATACATGTTGATTTCTTGTTCAACAATAAATGTGAATTCTTGTTCATGGAGGAATAAGACATCCCCTAAAAATAAGTGTTAGTCTTATTTTCGGGGAAACAGGGTACCACACAGCATACTTTAAAGTAAGTGATCGTATCATGTGTTGCCTGCTAAAAGCTGATGATGCATCCACTAAAAGGCTATGTTCACACGGCTTAATTGCGGGAAGTAATTACGCCCCGCAATTACGCCGTGTGGCCGGGCGGGAGCGGGGGAGTAAGCTGGGGGCCGGCACTTCGCCGGCCCATAGACTATCACTGCTATCGGCGCGTATACGCCGCTAGAAAGTGACATGTCAATTATCTCCCCGCCCGGCGGGGCGGGCAGAGGAGACGTAGTCCATAGTTCTCTCTGAGAACTGTGAATTACCGTAATGAATGGGCCGTTTTCGGCCCGTAATTGGCGCCCTTCGGCGCGTAATTACGGACCGAAATACGGCCCATTTTAAGCCGTGTGAACATGCCTAAACAGGAGGGGAAAACTGGAGGTCATACAGAAGTGTACTGGGGGACGCATGTTGTGTACCCCTGCACTAAAAACTGATAACGGTGGGAGTGAAGCCTCTCATGTAGCTATAAATCTAAAGGGGCTGTACCTGTCAAAAAACAAAACGGGGAGTTATTTTGTTTTTTGTTTAATGGGCCCCAGCACCATTATGTTTCAACTTTTGGTTGCATTTTCAGGATGAACATAAAATGTCTATTTTTTTTTTAATGGACTAAAAACTCTAACAAGGAGCTTAAAGGCAAAATTCACAAAATGTGTTTGATCCCTGAATCGTCCAATAAATTTAGGGTATCAATTTGCGATTTAAACAACTTTCCTCATTATGCTGTTCACATTTTGACATCATGAGACCAAGACAACTTCGTAAAATATATTAACAGTACCTCTCCATTGCGAGGCTTCAAGTGCGCTCAGACGGAAGTGGCCACTGAGCTTATAGTGTCATAAGCAGGTTCCAACAGAGATACAGAGAGACTGGAAGAGTCACAGAAAGGCAAAGAAGTGAACGTCCTTTGGCTACATCACAGACTGATGACCTCTTTATTGTAAAGAAAAATCTCATGGAACCAGATGATGAATGCCCCACAACTCCAAGCACAGTTAAGGAAGGTGAGAGGCAAACGAAGCAGTGTGTTATGTAGCCAAAGGATCTCCACATATTTGCCTTTCTGGGACTCTTCTATATATCTGTTGCAACCTGCTGATGACACTCAAACCTTCGTGACCACTTCCAGCTGAGAGCAATGGCAAATTTCTGCTTATCAATTGTAAGGTGTTGTCTTGGTCTCATGATGTCAAAATGTTAACAGCATGATGAGGAGGATTATTTAAATCCCAATTCAAATCCATCTCCTAAATTTATCGGACGATTCAGGGATCAAACACCTGTTGTGAATGTTGTCATTAAACTCTTTGTTAGAGATCAGCAAGTTGTGCAAAAAGTACTGAAACGCTGAACAGTTGGATATGTGCATTCTAAAGTTGAGGAGTTCATTTAGTTCATTCAAAAGAATTTCAAGAAATTTTATGTTCCTCCAAAAGCCAAATATTCCCAACTTTTTGTGAGTAGTGTATACATACACACACATTGTCCATATCATATCATAGACAACCCCTTTAATGCTAGGTTCAAATAGGAGCCTCCATTATAGATTCCGTATTGACAGACGCTATGACACAAACCCAATGGACCCCAATAAAGTCAGTGGAGTCTGTAAGGCTCCAATGATGTCCACCATGAAAAAGATTCAGCACTGTTGGGCTTTTTTGATTTGCTGTTCTTATGACGAACCAGAATAGTGTGGCATGCCTTTCCATCCAATTTTTTTTCCTACTGCATCTCAACAAAGGCCAAAAGCAGGAACATGCTCATATACACATCTAGACTAGGACAGACAACTCTTACTTTCACAACGCAATCTAAATAATGTGATCACAAATTTAAAAAAAGAAAATATATATAGCATACTTTCCTCCTGATCACCTACTGCTGCCATGCTGTAGTGCCGGAGATCCACTCCTATTCACTTCTTGTGCCATATGCGGTCAACCAGCAGAGGCTCAAACTCCATAGTTCATGTGCTGGGTGTAACCAATCACAGGCCACAATGTCATGTACACATGACCGCTATGACCTGTGATTGGCTACACTTAGCATGTGAACAGTGAACGGGATGGCCACCGGGACAGAACAGGAGTGTCATGGAGGTAAGTACGCTTCTTTTTTTCCTTTCTATTTTTAATCATACCCCATTGGTCAAACTAACTTTTCAAAGTCTTGGAACACCCCTTTACATAAAAAAAAAAAAAAAAAAACATGGAATACCCTTTTAATATAAACATTATCACATCATAAGCCATGACGCTGACTTTCATGAGCAAATGCTGTACGTGTGGCAACCATTATTTTTTAGCCTTTAGGACATCATAGCCAGTATTAAGTATCTCCACCCTTCTGCTTAACAAATGAAAGGACTAGTTTGAGCTGGTTGGATTAGCAAGAAATGACAACAAAAATGTGTTTCGCAACCTCCTTAGCTACCACTGGTGTCATCCATAGTGGATGAAGCAATATGAAACAATCGTACATTAAGCAGAATATGCCAAACTTCAACACAGTGCTATCTGGAGAGGGTGTCCCAAGAGAGGCACTTTAAGTTCAGAACAAGACTCCAGGTGATCAGGTCAAATACAACTACAAAAAAATAAGAGTAAATTCTATAAAAGGGTATAAAAATTTACTCGTCAAAATCCTCATCTGAATTCACTTAATTTCCAACAAGTATTTGCACTCTTGAGACGAGTATTTGAAAAGGATATGAAGAGGAAATTTACTTGACGGTTTTTAGGTGTGTTTTTGACATGGATTTTGGCATGGTTTTATTTAAAATTATTTAAAACACCCTAGAAAATATTTAATGGTTACATAGTTACATAGTTTGTCAGGCCGAAAAAAAGACATACGTCCATCCAGTTCAGCCCATTTATTAAAGTGTTGCTAAAGTGTTAATCCAGAGGAAGGTAAAAACCCCCATGAGGTAGAAGCCAATTGACCTCATGTTAGGGAAAAAATTTCCTTCCGAACTCCAAAATCTGGCAAATCGAATAAAATTTTTCACTGGTCAACGACCCCACTCCAGAATCTTAGTCACTATAACTTGTTATGTTATCACTCTCCAGAAATGCATCCAAGCCCTTCTTGAACTCTGTTAGTGAATTCACCATTTCCAATGGCAGAGAGTTCGACAGTTTCACTGCTCTAACAGTAAAGAATCCTTTTCTATGTTTATGTAGAAACTTTCTTTCCTCAAGACGTAGAGCATGCCCCCTTGTTCTGGATACAGCCCTGGGTATAAATAAATCTTGGGAGAGATCTCTATATTGACCTTTGATGTATTTAAACATATTTATTATGTCCCCCCGAAACCTTCTTTTCTCTAAACTAAATAACCCTAATCTTGCTAATCTTTCTGGATATTGCAGTCCACCCAGTCCTTTTATTATTCTTGTTGCCCGCCTTTTGTACCTGTTCAAGCTCTACAATGTCTTTTCTGTACACTGGTGCCCAAAACTGTACACAATATCCCATGTGTGGTCTAACCAGTGACTTGTATAGTGGGAGAATAATGTTCCCATCATGTGCATCTATGCCCCTTTTAATACACCCCATGATCCTATTAGCCTTGGCAGCTGCTGCCTGACACTGGCTGCTACAATTAAGTTTACTGTCTACCAGGATTCCCAAGTCCTTCTCCATGTCACTTTTACCCAGTGTTTTTCCATTTAACATGTAGTTATGTAATGGATTTTTCCTCTCCATGTGCTTAACCTTGCATTTATCAGTGTTAAACCTCATCTGCCACTTCTCTGCCCAGGCCTCCAACCTATCCATATCCCTTTGTAATAACACATTATCCTCCGTTGTGTGGATTCCTTTACAGAGCTTAGCATCATCTGCAAAGATTGATATTCTACTGTGTAAGATCATTTATGAAAATATTAAAGAGGATAGGGCCCAATACTGAGCCCCACTAATAACAGGGATCCAGTCTGAGTATGCACCGTTAATTACCACCCTTTGTTTTCTATCAGTGAGCCAGTTGCTTACCCACTTGCACACATTTTCCCACAGTCCAAGCATTCTCATTTTACTTACCAACTTTTTATGTGGAACAGTATCAAATGCTTTAGAAAAATCCAAATATATGACATCCAGTGCCTCAGCCCGATCCAGTCTGGAACTAACCTCCTCATAGAAGCTGATGAGAGTAGTCTGACCGGACCGATCCGTCATAAACCCATGCTGGACCGGTGTTATACATTTATTTTCAGTGAGATACTCTAGGATAGCATCTCTTAGAAAACTTTCAAACATTTTACCCGTAACAGAGGTTAAGCTTACCAGCCTATAGTTTCCAGGATCACTTTTTTACCCCTTCTTGAATATTGGCACCACATTTGCTATGCGCCAATCCTTTGGGACATACCCCGTTATTATACAGTCCATAAATATTAAAAATAGGGGCCTATCTAACACATTACTTAACTCCCTTAAGACACGCGGGTGTATACCGTCAGGGCCTGGAGATTTGTCTATTTTAATCTTCCTAAGGCGGAGCTGCACTTCTTCCTGGGTTAGACAAGAAACATTTAAGTTTGAATTTACCTCCTCCCTTTGCTCATCAACAGGAAGCTCATCCTCCTCGGTAAATATAGTTGAGAAGAAATTGTTTAATAGGTTTGCTATTTTTCTCATCGCCCTCTATAGTCTCTCCCTTTGTACTTTTTTGAAAGGGCCAACATTTTCTTTTTTAATCTTTTTACTAGTTAGATAGTTAAAAAATATTTTTGGGTTAGTTTTACTTTCTATTGCAATACGTCTTTCTGTCTCCAGCTTTGCTGCCTTTATCTTTATTTTACACACTTTATTTTCTTCCCTATATCTTCTTAGCGCCTCTTATTTAAAATTATTTAAAACACCCTAGAAAATATTTAATGGTTAACTCATCCACAAAAAATGCACTCTCACTCAGGTCCAAATCATGGATTTTGACATGGTTTTTGGATTCAGTTTTTCAATCATTTTTGCAACACAGAGCACTATTAGTGTTTGGATGCAGATCTGCACCAAAAAACGCACACAAAACTTTCTGGTTGTTTTGCATGTCATCCCATTGGCTTCAATAGTAAATTTTCCGCTGTTTTCCCCATGTAAAATATGGCAGAAGATTGAGCATGTTCTAAGTTTAATGAAAAAAACTGTGGTTTTGAAATCCGACCTCAGAAAATATGAGTCGTGTAGACTACAACACAGATTTTCAATTGAGGTCTATGGGGAAGGTTTTACAGTCTCGTTTTTGACGGTTTTTAAAATCCAGATTCGCATGGATTTCAGACTGGAAATGCTTGTCATGTGTTCGGCCATAAGAGGAGTAAAGTAAGTGGTATTGCCCAAAGCAAGTTTGAGTTCCTTGTATGAGTGTGCATACAGAGATAAGACT
This sequence comes from Phyllomedusa bahiana, assembly GCA_025379985.1. Lineage (NCBI taxonomy): Eukaryota > Metazoa > Chordata > Amphibia > Anura > Hylidae > Phyllomedusa > Phyllomedusa bahiana. The sequence continues at coordinate 140,834 of JAODAL010002324.1, forward strand.
CCTTAAAGAGCACCTATCACCAGCACACAAAAATGTATAGTAGATGAAATTATATAAGACTTTTCTCAAATACATATCATTAGCACATCAGATTTCCCTCAGTATTACAGCAACAAAGGTTTTACTTTTATTTTGCAAAGCAGAGGTCACAATCTGGTAAGATTCCATCTGTGGGAGATACCAACTGTGCAGGGGGAGCTGAGGACATAGCCACTTGTACAGGGTTAATTTGAGTCTCTCATTGTACATACATTGCAGCAGGCACAGCACAGTGAGGACACGTGTCTGACAGGGTTTACCTACTGCACCCAGCCACTTTTCCATAGCACACAGGCATCCATGTTACACTGCTGCTAGTGTAATAACATCCAGCAGCATAAAGCTTCCCAGTGTACACATGGTGCAGACTTACAGGCTACCCCCTGCACAGTGGGCTGCTTAGCTCAGAAGCGGAAAGTTTCTGTCACACAGCTGTCAACATAGTGATCCATCATGCTGTAGGAAGCAGATTTCAGTGCTGTCTTAAAGGGCCAGCGCTTTTTATTAATAAACTTAATTACAGGCGAAAAAATTATTTTCCTATTAAAACATAATTTAGAAAGTGTTTATAGTTAGTCTTCTATTACTTCATAAGCTTCTTTGGAGGTGAATATAGGCATGCAGTTTAAAAGAGGAAATTATAAATTCTACTGAATCAGTCTGCTAACGTCCTCTTAGGCTATGTCTTCAAGGCATAGAAAAATGATTGTATTTTCGCCGGTTTGAGGATTCTAAAACCGCTGAAAATATGATCGTTCAGCTAGTCCACAGATTTTAATAAAAAAAACGACCTGTAATCTAAAACAGGTCATTTTTTCTCTGCTCATTTTCTGGCACCGGCGTATTATACAACATGTTGTATAATACGCTGGCGCTTTGAGTTTTGCTGTCAGTTTCCCATACAATCAATTGTATGGACCGACGGCAAAAAAAACGAGAACCGACCACGGTTTTTGCACAGAACATTAAAAAAAAAAAAAAAAAAAAAAAAAGGTCGAATTTCACATGCTTTTTGTCCAATGTCGTGGAGACGTAGCCTTACTCTATAACACGCTGCTGGCAGATCAGATAGCATGATCACTGACAGGTCAGCGTGTTCTCCACATGATTATGTGGGTCACCGCAAGCTCCTCCTCTTTTTTTTTTTTTTTTTTTTTAAAGAAATAACACAATTTGTATAATGGGTTGCTGCCCCCATATCCTACAGAATTTGGGTCACAAAAATTAAAGTCTGAGCCCATCCTAGAGTAGGGCCAATGTGAATGAAAAGCAAGATAAATTCTTCCTTGTGGAATAAGTCTGGATTATATAAATAATAGGAATGTGTCTTTCTTTGACCCTAATCTTTACGGATCTTCGCTGTTTCAGATTCTGCCTTTTGACAACCTCATTAAGTTGAATTTTTACTGATCTGTCTATGGAAGCAAGAATTTGAGAGCGTTCATGCATCATAGTGATCAGTGAAAGGGTCCTTACAGGATGCTTTTGTCAAGGAAGAGTGTGACAGTTATGACATTGCTTATATGCTTTTCCAAAGATCAGCAAAATTTTCTTGCAACAAAGATAATATCTGTAATGATTGGGACAGTAAAAAATAAGCACTTTTGCAATCTTTATTACCTTTTGTTTGTATTACCCAAATCAATTAGTATAGCAGCTACGAGCTAATCTGAGAGTGTCCAGCAGCCTGATGTTGGGCAACGCCCCCTTTGCTGTGATTGGCCGCCTGATACTTAGTTTGGACCTATTGGGACATGCCCCCTGGTTTGGACAGACCCCATGTGCTGTGATTGGCTGCCTGCATTATCTGTGTTTACTCCTCTCCTAGCTGTGTGAAACTTAAAGTGAAACAGCTTTCTGTGCTGGCTGTTGTTTGTGTGATCAAGGCTGCCTGAGCTCCTTTATGCTCTTCTCCCAGTGATAGATCTATGTGAAGACTCTGGGCAATTACTGAGTCTCTAGCTGCTAGATTCACTCCCCCCCCCCATATAACCCAATCTTATGCAGTCTGCTCCCCCTCTACCTCCTCCCTGACAGGGGGAAGCAAAGTGCATTTCTCACATGTGTTCCATCAGTTCAGGCTGTATGTATAACCGTTTACAGCAATGCAGGTGTTCTGATTACAAGGAGCTTGTGGAGGGAGTTGACAGCTCTGCAGATATGAGAGCTGACCACTGTAGGAGGTCTGCAGAGCTGTGACATCCTCTCCTTTCCACTACTCACACAGAATGATGATGTCACCAGTCCTCAGTGAGGGATGACACACCTACTGGGGGGGAGTGACATGCCTACTGGATTGGAGCTGTAAGAGACAGAGAAAAAGCTCAAGTCTGCGAAAGCCTTAACTGAGAAAACCCCTTTAAAGTTACTATCCACAGAAAGAATGAGGAAGTGTGAACATAGTCCAAAGAGAGAGCAGGCAGTGAAGAGGTGTGGTACAGAGCAGTTCTCATTTCTTTGAACAATATAACATTCTGACTAAATCTACATTAATCAGTGTCTGAGAGATGTGTTCTCCAGTCCTCTATTAGGCTATGTTAACACGGTGTAATTACGCTGGAGTCCGAGAGCTTGCGCGAGCTCCCGCGGGGGGACCGGCAGCTCTTCGGCCCCATAGACATTCATTACTAGCGGCGCGTATTCGCCTCTAGTAATTGACATTTCACTTATCTCCCAGCGTGGCGTATTGTGCGAGCGGGGAGAGGAGGCGTAATCCATAGTTCTCTGTGAGAACTGTGGATTACCGTAATGACTGGGACGTATTTCACCCCATATTTAGCGAAGTACGGGGCTAAATACATCCAAATTTAAGCCATGTGAACATAGCCTTAGAGTATTGTAGGGGTTCAACTCCAATGGCAACCTTTCCACAGGAACCAGCAGCCGGGACGTTGCAACTTAAACAGGTGCTCTTTATTAGCCACACGTTTATACACAGCACACCCGAGCCCACAGGCTTGCTTCAGCCTGTGCCAGTTTAGAGAGTCTTAAGCAAACCAAAGTCTGTGGTATGCAAAGCACAGTTCTCTTGCCTGATGTGGGCGCTCACCAGTCCGTAGGATCGCCTGGGCAAGGTGCCGCTTCCAGGCAGATATCCTGCTCACCTCCAGACCTGACTTACCAGGCTTACAGAGATGAAAAACGTGGCCTGGACCTGGAAAAGGTGGGAGCGACCTCCCACCCAGCTCTTTGGCGGCTCCGGTAAAGCCCGGCCCGGAGTAACTGCTGTCTGCAGTTATGCTAATAATAACAAGGATGTCAGTTGCTTAATGCTTCTGACACCTACTATGCTGGGCTTTACCTCACCGATACCAGGCATAATGGTGACACATATCTCCCATCAATGATTGTGCCCTGCGCCCTCTTACAGTATGTTCACACAATGTTTGTTAAACACATATTTGGGTACGTTTTACATACCGAACAACGGACTACAATACGTATTTAACAACGTTCAAGTGTGATTACATTGATTTCAATGTAAAATACGTATTGTCATTCAGAGGATGCGCGTTTTACATACGTTTCTGCATTGCATTAAACGGATGCATTCAAAGAATTGACATGCCAATTCTTGATCTGTTTAACACATTGAAAAGGCAATAGAAACTAAAGGGACTTCTGCAGTCCAGAAAACGTATCCAAAACATACCACAGTTTGTGATACGTTTTTGGATGCGCTTGACGCAATACGTTTTACATATTGCAAAAACGTATCCAAGACGCTGTCTGCACGTACCCTTAGACGGAAATCATACAACTTTTTTTGTTGCTGTGACATTTTCTTGTTTTTTAACTGCGCAATATGTCTGGTGACTGCTGTTTTTTTCTCTCTCTTTCTTTAGGAATGAAGTAGTCCAGAAGAGTGCAGTTGGACTATGGAAAGCATTAGGTTAACATATCTGCTCTCAGGGACAACACTGAACTTTGAAATGCATTATCCTCCATTATCTGGGAGTAATAGCCCTCATTGATGAGGCGTTTGAATTGTTTGTTTTGTTTTCTTTAACTGTATTAAGGAAAGATGCAAAAATAAAATGTTTACAAAAAAAAAAAAAAATTCTCCATTAACCAGATGTTTGCAATCAACAAGCTTTAATTTATTACGATGTCTCCATCAACGGCCTTTAATTGCTTTCACACAGAGCATATTTGGTGCTTTTATTACCGCTTTTTTCTTGCAGAAATGCATAGCGTTAATTGCTGTGTATTTTTGCAAAAAAAACGCGCCAAAAAACGCTCCGTGCGAAAGCACCCTTATAATGGTGCAATCAGTAAATTAAAGGAGTTGTCTCATTACAAGCTTTCAGTCTGCTTCAATGTGTCTGGAGCAAAAGATTTTTGAATTTAGGGGCATGCTTCTTGTCTGCCTCTTCCCCCCTCCCCTCAGCACACAGACAGCTCTCCTCCATAACTTCTATACAGCAGGGTGAGGGGGGTTTGCTGCCAGGGTTTACCCTGTGTGTGCCTGCCTAGGTCTGCTGCAGGCTCTTGCTGATCTTCTCCACAGTCAGGAGACAGGAGAGGGCTGATCTATGAGTGTGGAGAGGCCTGTGAAGCTGTGTATGCTAATAGCAGAGCAGGGGGGGATGTAATTGTTCCTATACCCCTTGCTTAGCATACAAATCTCCACAGACATCTCAAGCAACAACAAACAAACCCTGTCAGAACAGACACAGGGCAGCTGTGAAGTGAGTTACTAGTACAGCAGAGCAGGGAAGGATATGAACCGTTCACATGCCCCCCTGATCTGTTCTATTAGTATAGTCAGAGCTTCACAGATACATCATGATTATAGTAACACACAGGGTCACTGCTGTCACATCTATTGATCAGCCTCATCTCTGCTCTCCTCAATCTGTGTAGAGAGCAGGAGGAAGCAGGCACAACACAGGGTTAAATCCACACACAGACACAGAAGCCAGAGCCCTCCCCCTCCCTTCCCTACAGAAGCATACTGTGCAGAGGGGCTCTGTGCTCAGACCTGTATTCAGAAACAGATGAGTCACCAGGCCTGGCAGCCAGTGAGATAAAGATCAACAGGTCAGCTGCTATAGGGATTTCAGGAGCTGATGCACTACTACTAACAGGGATAACTCAAAATCAGTAGGACATTTGTAATGAACATATATTGCAAAGCTGCTTGTTTTTTAAAGATCTTTTAATTAAAACCCAATCATTGTAGCGAGACAACCCCTTTAATCTACTGAAATCTTCAGCTGTGTGTGCTAAAGGGACACAAAACAAACAAATACACAAAAAATCCCAGCAATTCTTCCCTTTCCTTTGATCCTGTATCATAGTGCAATCAAAGTAAGATTCTTGATCCGTTTTACGCATCAGACACCCTATTTAAAACTATTTGCACAGAAAACGTATCCAAACATGCAACACACTTTGGGTGATCTTTTGATACGTTTTACGCAGCGCCTTTCAATCCGTTTTTAAAAAAAACGCTGTGTGAACATACCCTTAGAGTGAATGCACACAGAACAGATTACAGCATAAACCATGTGGATGGAAGTTTATGGCGCAAAATGACCTGGGATGCAGAGTTTTGAAACCAGCAGGTCAATTTCAATTGGCAGATTTATTGCAGACTTTATCCTATTGAACTGAATGTGCACAATATGTTGCAGATTTACCTGAGAAAATCTCATGTACATTCACTGTTAAACTAGGTTCACACGGTGTAAACGTTTGCAGTGAAATATGCACATATATAACAGGAGAAACACTTTTGGGTGCGTTTTTGTAATGTATTTTTTGCTTTTCTTTTTTTTTTGTTTAGTTCCGCAAACTTTGATGCATAACTTGACATATTAATCATTAACCAAATGCTGTGTAATCTGGTGCTTTTTTTGCAATCCGGATTGACTATATTGTAAATTACATACATATAACACACATTACGTACAATGACTAGACATGTTATGCGACATGTAAAGTAACATCAAATTAGGCATTAAAACAAATGGTACATAATAACAGAATACAATAGGAACCCATTGATGCACATAAAATTTGCTTAAAAAACATTCATTAAAAGGCAGTTGCACCAGAATTCTGGTACAATTTGCACCAAAAATAATTGCATACATGCTTTACGCCACATTTATTGTGTGTTTCAGAAAGTTTCTAGACACTTCTGAACCGTTTCCAACAAAAGGGACATGGCAAGGACGTGGCTTAGCGTGCGATATCATGCACCATAACGTGAGCCAAAATCTTGGCGCAGTCACTGGCATAAAGTAAGACAATTTAGAAAAGGTGTAAAATAAGACTAGACAGTTCTAACATGTGCCAGATTTATCCACACTATGATAAATGTTAGGCATTGTAAGGCAATGTTCACACGGCTTATAAGGGGCCGTATTTCGGTCCGTAATTACGTGCCGAAGTGCTCCAATTACGGGCCGAAAACGGCCCATTCATTACGGTAATTCACAGTTCTCATAGAGAACTATGGATTACGTCTCCTCTCCCCGCCCGCGGGGCGATAATTCACATGTCACTTTCTAGCGGCGTATACGCGCTGCTAGCAGTGATTGTCTATGGGCCGGCGAAGTGCCGGCCCCCTGCTTACTCCCCCGCTCCCGCCCCGCCCCCGTCCACACGGTGTATTTGCAGGGCGTAATTACGCCCCGCAATTACGCCGTGTGAACATAGCCTAAGACTGTCTAGTCTAACTTTACTCCAAGAGTTGGGCTAGGTCTACACAGCACAGGCTTTGGGTCGGATTTTCGGCAGGTTCAGTATTTATAGAATAGAAGAAGTATTTTTAGAAGTATTTTTAGTATAGAATCTGCCGAAAATCCGACTAACCAGTGCCCCAATAGAAAAATCACTGCTTTAGTCTACACAGCATGTATTTTTTACTGAGGGAAACCTAAACTGCCGGCTATTTGGCAGAATATAGAACATGTTGCATATCGCGCCGGACCGTCATCGGACTCCCGCAGCCCCAATGTACTGGGCCGCTGGGCATCCATAATCTGACTACCGGCTTTAGCACAAAAAACATGCAAAAAAAAAAACAAAAAACAAAAAAACAATGCGGCGCAGTCCAGCAATGTAAAAATGGCGACAGATTTTGGACGGCAATTTTACTTTGCTATGTGGACCCAGCCTTAGACTTTGTTCACACGACGTAATTTTACAATTGATTTTGGGTGTATTTTGTGCTAAATACGCTTCACGCAATGTTCGATGCAGCGGTCACCGATTCAAATGTAAAACGCGTGCAGTCATTCACGCGACACACATTTTACAAGTTTATTTGCGAAGCATATTTTGTGATGATTTCACGTGCGTAATTGCAAGTGAAATCCCATAAAAACAACGGTGGAGCATATTTTCGTCAATTAAACACCGCCCAATATGCTCCACACTATCAGGCATATTTTGAAGCTTAAATTTACACTTCGAAATTACGTCGTGTGAACATACCCCATCGATAAATCCGCCCCGCTGTGTGAAGCCAGCCTTAACGGGCTTGTCCACTTGAAAAAATGAGGCCTACATGTTAGCAGGAAAACCCAAATAGTGAAGAGAAGCAGATCACCGGGAAGCTCTGGAGTTAGGGACGCATCATTGTTTTGCTTTCTTATGTCCACCCTTTTTCCTTTTAAAATTTTTTTTTTTTAAAGGGAAAACCCACCTTGAGAAAAGGTCTACTCTAAGGGTATTCCCCGGGGCTAAAATCCGCATTTTTCCCGCGCCATTTCGCCTCGTATTGCGCTATGGATACATGTAATCCCCCCCGCTGTACAATACACGTATTGTATCACGGGGGGAGAATTGACATGTAAATTGTTGCACGATTAGCACCACTACAATGCGTCAGGGGGCCGGCCCCCTGTGCTCTGGAATTACACGCTGATAAGCACGTGGTTCAAAAGCACTGGGCGTAGTGCGTACTAAACGCGCCGCAATAAGCCGTGTGAACATACCCTACGGCTAGGTCTACACCGCAGTGGACAAAAAATAACCTGAAAACAAATGGAGTTTTTTGTCCACTCCCGAAAAAGCGCTAAAAAAAACATCTTTTTTTTTGGCATGCTTTTTGGCATCCTCTTGTTTTTGCAGCAGCAAAGCATTATATTTCTATGGACTTCTGCCAAAAAAAAAAAAATAGTTGTAAAAAAAAAAAAAAAAAAAAAAAAAAAAGTGCCAAAAAACGTGCCAACAAATTCCGACACTTTACATAGACTCCAATAGTAAATTGTCTGCCCTGCTCTGGCGTCTTTTGCAACATGTTTCAAAAGACGACCATTAAATAGACATTTTTACTATAGGTCTACAGGACCTCTTTACAGTCATTTTTTCAGCATTTCCCATTTTATAAAAACGCTGTAAAACTAACGTTTTTCTGTGCAGTGGAGACATAGCCTAAAGTCTGTTCGACAAGGTATATGCATTTCATCAACACATTCACCGAGCAGATTTTACACCAACTGTATTACAAAACACAATTACTACATGTTACAGTCATACAAAGCTGCAGGAGCCTTTAAATATGGTTTAGCTGCATAAAATACACCTACTTGACTGCTTGTTCTTGTGACATTATGCATGGGAACCCGTCCTCCCAAGACACCAGCCACATAACTCCCCCCTAGGCACGGTCGTGTTGTACGATCTTGTGAGTAGCAATACAAGAACAGCGCACAGTATAAGCTTTATATTAGGCCCTAAAGCCAACTCCTCCCGTGTTACATTCCATAGGTCCCATGAGTATAAAGAACATCAGCAAAAACTAAAGTTGAACACACTAAGCCTTTTTAAATGAAAAGGGCATGAGGACCCGATGGCCTGTGTTTGGGGGATCCTAAAAGAAAACCCAAGGCCGACCACCCAACTGAAACCCCCCTTTCTGGCACAAATACAACACAACAGATGGAAATAAGAAATCACTACCCAACAACCCGCGGCAAAGTAAAGGGGAAAACAGAGGGAAAATACACGAAATCTAGCTCCTTGGCTAGGTCCTCCTAGTAAACATTATGACATTTCCAACCAACTTCCTAATTTCCCGTTTTGCCTTTATAATAAATAGCTATAGACTATATTTTCTAAAGTAACTATATGCTTAAAAGTACCTGGATACAATATTATAGCAAAGAATATCCATGTTCAATAAATGAATTCTAAACATGTATATTATACCCCAACCTTTAATGGAAAAGGGGCCCCTACCGGGGTTTTACGGCTTTTAGTAGGCTTTTACAAATTAAACCCACCTCGATTCACAGAGGGTTTTTTCTGGGAAATCCCCCAAAAAGGTATCAATACCACTCGATGTATTCGCCCCCGGGGCAACTTCCAGAGAATTCTCAGCACGCCTTGGGATCCACAGAGCCCGGGGGGACACCAGAGCTCTTACATAAACTGTATGGTCTCCATGCACAGTCGTGTAGATGCTGCAGTCATTGCTCTGCTGCGAGCCTTTAGTCTGTGCTTTCCGAACAAAACACGCCATATACAAATAACCACAAAATGTGTGAATAACCCACACAGGTTTAAAATGTGGAGTTTTGGCTCCGTATTAACATCTGCTAATTGTTAGATGCGTCTCGGGGACCGACAGGACGGACCTAGAGACGCATCTAACAATTAGCAGTGTGTTTATCACTGCCGGCAACGGGGAACACGCAGCGGCGTTCACACGAGAGATCGCCGCTGCGTGTTTGCCCTGCACCTGTCAGGTCCGCTTTATGGACCTAATCAAAGAGTTGCATGTCAATTCTTTTGATCGCATCCGCAAGACGGACCCGACAGGCGCAGGGCAAACACGCAGCGGCGATTTCTCGTGTGAACGCCGCTGCGTGTTCCCCGTTGCTGGCAGTGTTAGGCTATGTTCACACGGCTTATTTCGGGCGTATTACGACTATTTACGTCCGCAAATACGTCCTGAAATACGTTTCAAATAATGAACAATTAGTTTAGCATTGATTCCAATGAAAAAACGCCTCGTCTTCCCACAGGGGGTAGTTTCGCACATTTGCGGACGTAAAACATTTAAAATTAAGTCCCCTGTCACTTATTTTGGCGAAATTTTTCAACGAAACCCCATAGTAAAGAATGGGAATGTATTTACGACGCGAAACACGTGCCACACTTTTTACACTATTTTTAAACTTTTTAGACTTTTTCAGCGAAAAAAAAGTCGTAAAACGCCCCGAAAAAAACCGTTGAACATAGCCTTAGGCCCCGGTTCACACGGCATTCAAACAATTTCGCTTGATAAGGGGCAGGGCAGGGGGAGGGGCGGGGCGCATGCTCGCCGGCCCATAGACTTTTCATATTCACGGCACGTTAATCCCCGCCAGGGATAATGTGAACTGTCACTTTCCTCCCCCCCCCCCCGGCGTATTCGCCGAGCGGGAGGAGCGACGGAATCCACTGTTCTCTATGAGAACTGTGGATTACCGTAATGGCTGGACGGATTCCAGCCGATTGCACGCAAATAACGGCTGAAATCCGTCCCTGCAATAAGCCGTGTGAAAGGCCCTTTAAATACACTGCTAATTGTTAGATGCGTCTCTGGGTCCGTCCTGTCGGTCCCCGAGACGCATCTAAAAAGCGGATGTTAATATGGAGCCAAAACTCCGTGTAAACAAGCCCTAAGGCTCAATGTACACTGCGATATTTTGAACAGATGTCAGATCCGTCCTGATGTAGGGAAAAATGGATGTGTTAATGTGTTCATTGACTCATATAGGTGGACGGATGTGCAACATTAATTCACATAATGTCAGTTTTTACACTTTCCGTTTAATTTGAAATGCATATTTGACGGAAAGTGACAATATACATGTCAGTGCTGGGCAACGCGTACTTCTAAAACACCCGGCATATTGCAGCGCGTACAGTATACACCACAATCTGCCATGTGAACATACCCTAAAACTCAAAGAATTCAGAGGAGAATTAAAGCACTAACTGGGATTTTTTTTCTTGGTGGTTAGGTTGGGTTTACAGGTAACTTTTGTTTTTTTTTTGTTTTTTTTTTTTTAGTGAGTTTTCGGTGCACTTTTCTTGCGGCTTTGGGGCCGTTCACACGGCTTATTTCAGGGACGGATTGCAGCTGCATTGAGGGCCGTACTACGCTGCAATACCGCTGGAATCCGTCGCAGCCATTACGGTCATCCACAGTTCTCATAGGGAACTATGGATTCCGTCGAGGGGGAAGAAAGTGACAGGCACATTATCCCGGCGGAATACGCGCCGGGGATAATGGATGTCTATGGGGCCGAGGAGGTGCGCCCCCGCCCCTTATTCAAGCCAGAATTGCGGGCGGAATCCGTCCTGCAATTACGGCTTGAATAAGCCGTGTGAACCAGCCCTATTAATGCTGTGCCTTTCTGGGGAAAAACAAAAGCGCCACAAACGCACTGTGTGAAAACACTCTTAAAAACACTTAAAGTGGATGCTACTAAAACGCATGCACCTAACTTACATTCACTGAGGAGTTCCAGATGTGTCAATTATAAAACACATACATGTTTAAAGCATGTGTTTTATCATTCATCTAGAAAACAGAAAAAAAAAAACACCCACACGCCATGTAAACCCAGCTATTTTCTTCATTTTCTACTTGATTTGGAAAAACATCTGCCAGTAATTAACAATTTTCCCTCATTTGTTTGAGGTATGTTTCATGTAGCTAGAATATTTAGCTACTACAAATCAGGGCATATTTCCAATTGCTGAAACAAAAAGAATGCAGAACATCCGGGGCGTATTTTAAAGGGAAAAAAAAAAAAAAAAAAAAAAAAAAAAAAAGTGCATCACTTCTGTTGGGTTTTATTATGCTAGGTTCTCCCCTTTGGTGTCCTTTTTTAATGTATTTTTACATGTTTTTGCTGCTTATTTTGCAGCGGATTTTCATGTATTACAGATCAAAATATGGAGCAAATTACAAGTCAACAAAATAAATGTGTAGTGTGGTGTGTTTTTTGCAAGCTCCATTGTAAAATGACATGAATTAACACGCACTAGTGTGTTTTACGTGCCATGTAACCAAACACCAAAACCGCATCATGTACGCAGATGGTACATATCCCCATAGAAAACAATGGGATACGTCTGATGTGTTTTTTATGCTTATTTCGAGGTGTAAAAGCACATAAAATGTTTACACATCAAAATCCTCATTTATCAAACCTGTCTTTGTTGCCCACTGCAACCACAAGAGCTCAGCTTTCATTTTTTTTTTATACTGATCTTGGAAAATGAATGAAAGCAGAGCTTTCTCATTGGTTACTATGGACAACAAAGAACAATTTGTTAGACTTTTTACGGAATTCGTCTAAGGCCTTGTTCACACGGCTTAAAATTGGAAAAGTATTTCATCCTTATTAGGCCGATCCCAAAATTTATGGCTAATACGTCCAAGTAAATACGGAAAACCACAGTTCTATAGAGAATAGGGGTACTCTCCTCTCCCGCTCGGAATCCCGGGGGGGGAGATAATTGACGGGGGAATTACCACGGCGTATACCCCCCTGAAATGAATTCTATGGGCCGGCGAGGTGCCCCCCCCCGCTCCCGCCCCCCCCGTCCACACGGCTTAATTTGCGGGGTAATAACCCCCTGCTTTTAAACCCGTGTGAACATGGCCAAAAGTTAAACGCATAAACTTAAACGGGAAGCCCAATAACATCCCAATTTTTGTATGGCCATGGGGGTCTATCTTTTTCAGGCATTTCTAGACTTGCCTAGCTTATTTTACGCCAACTATCAGCTTACTTGGCGCAGAACTGGTGCAAAATACTTTCTCAAAACCACACCCATTTATCAAACCACACCCACTTCCAACTAAGCCAAACCCCTTTAAAAACCCAGCAAAAAGTACCTAACACGCAAGGGGGCATGTTAATTATGGCAATTGTGTCTTGAGCAATTTGCGGTAAAATATTGACATACATGTTTTACTCCATATATGTGTTTCAGAAATGCGCTTTTCCCCCAAGGGAAATCATCATGCAATCAGTCAAAAACACCTTTTAGTGGCATAAAGTAAGTTGATTAATAGAAGATTTAAACTTAGGCTACTCCAGGGGAAAAGGGAAAAAACTGGCGTTTCTGAATAAACCCCAACCCAAATATTTTACACTTGGTTTTAGTTATTTTGCACATTTTTTTTGGTCAGTATTTGGGAACGTTGGGATTCAGCCATCCCATTGAATAGTTTTCCGAGTGAATTACGCCGTATTATTGAACATGTTCCAAGTTTTTTGCAAAACCGTCGGTTTTGAAATCCCAAAAAACCCTCCCGAAGACTAAACCGGTTTTTCTATTGAGGTCTACGGGGACGGTTTATAGTTGGATTTTGATGCTTGTTAAAATCCGCTTCAAATTCCGATGCCGTTTAGACATAGCCGGGTTTTCAGGCAGTTCGCGGTTTTGCAGACCGCCAGAAAAACCGGCCGAAAATGAGCACAATGGTGCTCTATGGAAAAACTGTGCATCAGCCCCCCCATAGAGGGTTTTTTTCCGCCGGGGGTTTTTTCTGCCCCGGGCCCTCAGAGAGCAAGGGTCGTTCACACGCGGGGGGCAAATACTGTTTTCGGTTTTTTTCTGGCCGGTTTGTCTGTTTGGGGCGGTTTTTTGTTGGGGCGGTTTTTCTCCGCCATGAGCGGAGCCCTCCCCCCTCCCATTGAGGTGTTCATATTCCGTCCCGGAAAACCGACGGGGAAAGAACAGCTCTATGTTTTAAGAGGGCCCGCGGCAAAATTCCCCGGCGGAAAAAACCTGCAGTGGGGCTGCGCCGGTTTTCATAGGGGACCAAAATTGTGCTCATTTTTTGGGTTTTTCAGGGGGTCTGAAAAACCGCAAAACCCCCTTAAAAAGGGCCAAAAAACCCCCTGCGTGGGGGGCATGCCCCCAAGACTATCTATCAAAGTTTTTAAACAAATATTAAAAATATTTCTAATTTTCCGCTGGTGTATCTTTAAAAACCAAAAAAAATTTTTAAAATTTTTCCCAATTCTGCTGCAACCCTTTTGTTAATTATCAACGTTTGTCAAAAATTTTTAATTTGCTAAGAAGTAAAAAAAAAAGAAAGAAGTGATAATCTTTTTAAAAATGTAAACAATTCCCTTTAAAATTCCCCCATGGTTGAATCACCAAAACCACCAAAATCGGCCCACTAACAGGCCCTCCCTTTTCCCCAATGGAAAGAAAATCCATGAATAATATTTAGACAGCTTTTTTTAGCTACATATTTAACAAGTCTTCTGTGTACATATTTGCAATTGTGGAAGCATCGTGCTCATTCCTAGAGCATAAAATCCATGCTGAAAGCCCCTTTTCCCGAAGTCTTGTAAAAGAATTTTTATAAAAGGGAAAGGCAAAAAACAATCCAGCCTATTTAAAACAGAACAAAAAAATCACTACAAAATACACCGAACAAGAATTCTCCAATGTCATGTTTCTTAAACGCCGAGGCATAAAAAAAAACACCCATATATGATGTGAGCGCTGATTTCCGTCAAACAAATACAGCACAATGAGAAATCACTGCTTTTCTTCCTTTGTGGAGCCGCACAAAAAAAATGACACTAAAGAGTCAGCACAAATATTTACTGGGAAACCCAAGCAAATTCTACCAGCTGTTTGATCTTACGTTTGCCCCAAAGGCGCCCCCCCACGACAAGCCCCCTCCCACCCAAAGCGACTGCCCCAGCACAAGACCCCCCCTTACCTTTATGAGGCCAGTGCCGGGTGACGGGTCCATTTTTAACCCCCTAAAAAATGGATGTTAAAATTGCATTGATCCCCATGGATGGCAAAAGTACATTGACATTGTATCCGTTTTTACACTTTCCGTCAAATATGTGCTAATATTACAGAGGGACTGGGGGGTGCTTTTTCAAAGTTAAAAAAAAAAAAAGGACTTTTTTTTTTTTTTTTTTTTTTTTTTTACAATGTATGTCAATGGAAAACGGATGTCCATGTTGCAAACGTATCCATCCATCATAACCTATATAAACAAAGCTACGGACTCAAATAGCAAGGAAAAACAGGTGACAGCCAATAGAAAAGTTAGAAAAAAAAAAAAGTCCCCAAACCCTGCTCCAAACAGTGGGCCTTGGCTATTTTAAAGTATCTTTTTGACGTTGGGGCAAATGCAGTGCCCTCAGCCAACCTTGCTGGTAAAAGATCAGTGGCCCGAATCAGCCAATCACAGGTCTAAGCAGTCATCTTATATGCCTATACCAAGAGGAATCTCAAAGCCTGTAATGCTGCAAGTTACAAACTACCCACCCAAAGAGAGGGGTATATAGAGAGATTAGGTAGAACCCAAAAGCATTTCTAAACACACCTACAAAAGGAGGCTACCAAAAAATGAATATAAAACTGGTAACTTTATTAAATATTAAAAACAAAAATTTCAGATGGGGGAAATGAAGTCACCGCCCCCCAAAGCGCGTTCGCATTGCGCTTCGTCCCGGGGGTAAACTTTACACAGTAGTTTAACCCCCGGACGAAGCCATGCGAAACCCTTTGGGGGCGGTACTTCACTCTCCATTGCCAAATTTTTGATCCTTGTGTAACTCCTCCCCTTAAGGGGTTTTCATGTAAAATTCGTGCATGCAGTTTTAAATTGTAATTGGATAATATCTTTATTTTGGGTTACCCCTGCCCCCATGGGAAATTTGGATTTATGGGGTGAAATGGGAAAAGTTTTTGTGTGTTCCAAGCCTCTTTTTACCTTTTTTTTTTTGTATTTTGTAATATTTAATAAAGTTACCTAGTTTTAATATTCATTTCTAGTAGCCCTCCTTTTGATAGGTGTGTAAAACGGCAGGTTCACACGGCTTAACTGCGGGACGTAATTACGTCCCGTAATTACGCCGTGTGGCCGGGGGCTGGCAATCATTACTAGCGGCGCGTATACGCCACTAGAAAGTGACATGTCAATTATCTCCCCGCTCGGCGGATTCGCCGGGCGGGGAGAGGAGACGTAATACATAGTTCTCTATGAGAACTGTGAATTACTGTAATGAATGGGCCGTTTTCAGCCCGTAATTTGCGCACTTCGGCGCGTAATTACGGACCGAAATACGGCCCATTTTAAGCCGTGTGAACATGGCCTAGAGTCACAAGCTAAACAGACAGAGACGTCATCGGCCGAGAGCGATAGCGTTGCTGGAACGGAGCGGGTCTACAAAGCGAGTTATTTTAACAGTCAGCCCAACAGACCGACGAGCATTTTCTGGTACTGGAAACCCCTTTAGTCCTATGGACATTTAGCATGTTCATCTAGTGATTCCCTGGTGTACACCCCACGTGACAAGCATAGACTGCACATATGCTCATTAGAAGAGAGCCTCCAGCCTGGACATACATGAATGAGCAGAGTCCTGCTTCCCCTGCACATCAATGCACTGTACAGATTTGCCTTCAAGAACTCAACAACCCGAAAGTGAATTCCTCTGGATAGTCTTGCTATTGTTAGCACTGAGTCCGTATACACCATGACTGCAGCTACAAACAAGGCGTCCCGTCTAAACACTGGGGTCCGCGCTCCGCAGCCGGGGGGAGGGATGGGAATTTCCCTGTACTGCTTTCATTTCTCCCCATGGTTCTGATACGAGGGGGTGTATGGCAGGGAGGGAGCCGCTATGTTTACTTGGTTTTTTTTCTTCCTCGTCAGGATCTGCAGAATGCGGGATAGGCACAGTAGGAGTGCACTGACCTTTGGATACCACGGATATTACTGTACATGGGAATATTGTGACTGAAATAACCTAATAAGGGAATACTGGCCACCTTTACCCCTGAAAAGATAATCCTCAGATTTATTACCATGCACACACCGACACAGTGGACATCAGATGTAACAGACACAAAGGAAATCACTGCTGCCAGGTCCTGGTCATGTCCTAGAAAATTGTGAACGTTAAAGGGGTACTCCGGGTTATTATAAATCAAAACGGGCGAGTCTAGTATATAGGGGGCTTCTAGTACCGTTAAGCCCCACCTCTTACAGGGGGCTTCTATTCCCCACCTCTTACAGGGGGCTTCTGTTACCGTTACGCCCCACCTCTTACAGGGGGCTTCTGTTACCGTTACGCCCCACCTCTTACAGGGGGCTTCTAGTACCGTTATTCCCCACCTCTTACAGGGGGCTTCTAGTACCGTTATTCCCCACCTCTTACAGGGGGCTTCTGTTACCGTTATTCCCCACCTCTTACAGGGGGCTTCTGTTACCGTTATTCCCCACCTCTTACAGGCGGCTTCTGTTACCGTTAGTCCCCACCTCTTACAGGGGGCTTCTGTTACCGTTCATCACCACCTCTTACAGGGGGGTTCTGTTACCGTTCGTCCCCACCTCTTACAGGGGGCTTCTATTCACCACCTCTTACAGGGGGCTTCTATTACCGTTACTCCCCACCTCTTACAGGGGGCTTCTATTACCGTTACGCCCCACCTCTTACAGGGGGCTTCTGTTACCGTTACTCCCCACCTCTTACAGGGGGCTTCTGTTACCGTTACTCCCCACCTCTTACAGGGGGCTTCTGTTACCGTTATTCCCCACCTCTTACAGGGGGCTTCTGTTACCGTTATTCCCCACCTCTTACAGGGGGCTTCTGTTACCGTTATGCCCCACCTCTTACAGGGGGCTTCTATTACCGTTATTCCCCACCTCTTACAGGGGGCTTCTATTACCCACCTCTTACAGGGGGCTTCTGTTACCGTTATTCCCCACCTCTTACAGGGGGCTTCTATTACCGTTATTCCCCACCTCTTACAGGGGGCTTCTGTTACCGTTATTCCCCACCTCTTACAGGCGGCTTCTATTACCGTTATTCCCCACCTCTTACAGGGGGCTTCTATTACCGTTATTCTCCACCTCTTACAGGGGGCTTCTATTACCGTTATTCACCACCTCTTACAGGGGGCTTCTGTTACCGTTATGCCCCACCTCTTACAGGGGGCTTCTATTACCGTTATTCACCACCTCTTACAGGGGGCTTCTGTTACCGTTATTCACCACCTCTTACAGGGGGCTTCTGTTACCGTTATTCCCCACCTCTTACAGGGGGCTTCTGTTACCGTTATTCCCCACCTCTTACAGGGGGCTTCTATTACCGTTACTCCCCACCTCTTACAGGGGGCTTCTATTACCCACCTCTTACAGGCAGCTTCTATTACCGTTACTCCCCACCTCTTACAGGCGGCTTCTATTACCGTTATTCCCCACCTCTTACAGGGGGCTTCTATTACCCACCTCTTACAGGGGGCTTCTATTACCGTTACTCCCCACCTCTTACAGGGGGCTTCTATTACCCACCTCTTACAGGGGGCTTCTATTACCGTTACTCCTCACCTCTTACAGGGGGCTTCTTAATTTCCCACCTCTTACAGGGGGCTTCTATTACCCACCTCTTACAGGGGGCTTCTATTACCGTTACTCCCCACCTCTTACAGGGGGCTTCTGTTACCGTTATTCCCCACCTCTTACAGGGGGCTTCTATTACCGTTACTCCCCACCTCTTACAGGCAGCTTCTATTACCGTTACTCCCCACCTCTTACAGGCAGCTTCTATTACCGTTATTCACCACCTCTTACAGGGGGCTTCTATTACCGTTATTCACCACCTCTTACAGGGGGCTTCTGTTACCGTTATGCCCACCTTCTTACAGGCGCTTCTATTACCGTTACTCCCCACCTCTTACAGGGGCTTCTATTACCGTTACTCCATCCCACCTTTACAGGGGGCTTTCTGTTACCGTTATTCCCACCTCTTACAGGGGCTTCTATTACCGTTACTCCCCACCTCTTACAGGAGCTTCTATTACGTTATCTCCCACCTCTTACAGGCAGCTTCTATTACCGTTATTCCCCACCTCTTACAGGGGGCTTCTGTTACTGTTATTCACCACCTCTTACAGGGGGCTTCTATTACCGTTAAGCCCCACCTCTTACAGGGGGCTTCTATTACCGTTACTCCCCACCTCTTACAGGGGGCTTCTATTACCGTTACTCCACACCTCTTACAGGCGGCTTCTGTTACCGTTAT
This sequence comes from Phyllomedusa bahiana, assembly GCA_025379985.1. Classification (NCBI taxonomy): domain Eukaryota; kingdom Metazoa; phylum Chordata; class Amphibia; order Anura; family Hylidae; genus Phyllomedusa; species Phyllomedusa bahiana. Next base: position 159,910 of record JAODAL010002324.1, read on the forward strand.
TCCCCACCTCTTAACAGGGGGTTCTATTTTTCCGTTATTCCACCTCTTTACAGGCAGCTTCATTACCGTATTCCCCACCTCTTTCAGGGGGCTTCTTTTACCCCTTAAATTCCCACCTTTACAGGCAGCTTTATCCTATCACCACCCTTACAGGGGGTTCCCCTTTCCCGTTATCCCCACCTCTTACAGGCCTTCTATTTCCGGTACAACCCCCCTCTTACAGGCGGTTCTATACGTTACTCCCCACCTCTTACAGGGGAGCTTCTATTTTGTTTCTCCCCACTCTTACAGGCGGCTTCTATTTACCGGTTTTTTCCCCACCCCTTACAGGGGGGGTTTTGTTTCCGTTATCCCCCCCTCTTAAGGCAGCTTTTGTTACGTTTCCCCCCCTCTTACAGGGGTTCTGTTACCTTACTTCCCCCCCTCTTTCGGGGGGGTTCTGTTACCGTTATCCCCCCCTTTAAGGGGGCTTCTATTACCGTTATTCCCCACCCCTTTTTCATAGTCCACTAGTGGAATATCAAGGTAAATCACACATGTTCAGGGTGACCTAAACATCAGCCCCTTAGTACAAATACGTTAAACATTTCAAATAGAAATAGTCCCATCAGCACAACCATATCACTGTGGATGCAAGTTCTCCAGCCACGGAATTCATCGAGCCAAATTGAAACCATCAGGGTATGTTCACACGGCTTACTGCGGCGCGCATCGTACACACCGCAATCAGCGCGCAATTCCAAAGCATGGGGTAGCCGGGCGGGGGCCGGCCCCATTCACATGCATTGTCAGCGGCGAGTAAGCTAACAATTGACATGCCAATTCTCCCCTCTATGAGAGCTATGGATTACCATAATTGCAGCACCCATTTCGCTGCGTATAGAGCGCAATACGCCGCGAAATGCGCGCCAAAATAGGCGCCAATTTAAGCCGTGTGAACATAGCCGTATTAGTACAGAGGGGGACAGCATCCGGCAGGTTACAGGAAGGTAGAACTCCTCTTTACTCCTCCATAAGACTTGTGACATTTCAGCTCAAATGAGTCATTATCAAGCAAGCTAAGGTGTCGACACTTGTCAAGGGCCTAATAGATATGGTAACACCATGTGGGCACACTTACATAAATATGCCCCATTGTGCCCTTATCCAGTCTGTGCCAGTGGTGGAAGGCATACGGACAGTGCTTATAGTTTACAAGCCGTGCACAAGATCTGCTCGACGACCATTATAAACAGACATAACCTGGGTGCTACTTTCCAAAGTGCATCTGAAAATAGAGAGCTGGTATCTTAGTGGCAAATTTATCAATATTGTATAACGGTGTGTTCACATGGTGTCTACCCAGAGTATTGTCAGCTCGTACTTCTAAAGCGCTCCGGCCCAGTCCCCATCCATCCCTCCTTTCCCCAGCAGGTAAGTGCCAGGAAGAAGTGACCTGTCACTTCTTTCTTCGGGCGCTCGGTACAAACTGGGAAATATGCAGCAAAATCAATGAGTTTGATTTTACCGTATTTGCGGGGTGTACTTCGGGATATGTTCACACAACTGATTTGGACGCAGTATTTTCATCATCCAAATCAGCGTCAAAACCTCATCTTAAAAGCGCCTTATCAGACAAGGTTTTCCAACACTGAAACACCCATACAAATTAATAGCCAGGAAAAGCGCCAAAAACTCGGCAAAACCATGACGGACGAGGTTTTGAAGCGTTCCATTGATTCCTGTGAGGAACACGCTTCAAGAACTGACATCACACTTCTTTTTCAGCGCCCAAAACAGCATCCAAAGAAGGGCCTAAAGACCACATGATGTGTAAGTTACAACGGTGCTGTACATATATAGAATAGAAATGAACTGGGGGCATTTTGAAGGCTTTTTTGGGTGAGGAAAAGCTCAGAAAACAGCATCAAAATCAACCATGTGAACGCACCGTAACTCAAAGACAGTGTAAAGTTAGACTAGATTAGTGTAAGGATACGTTCACACGGCATGTTAGGGTTTTTGGCCGGTTTGCGGTTTTGTAGACCGCCTTAAAAACCGGCCGAAAATGAGCACAATGGTGCTCTATGGAAAACCAGTACAGCAGTCCCCACTGCACGGGTTTTCCTTTCGGCGGTTTTGCTGCCCGCAGTCCGGCCGCAAAACATTCAAGCACAATCTTCCGTCCGGTTTTCGGACGGAACCTGTGCTTGTGAAGGGGGGAGGGCTTTTCTCCGCTCATCGTGGAGAAAAGCAGTCCCCCCCGCGGCCGTGGGGACAGCCGCAAAACAGTGCAAATACCAGCCGGCAAACCGACCGGCATTTGTCCTGTGCCGTGAGAACGCACCCTTAGGCCGTGTTCACGCGGCTTATTCAAGACGGAATTGCGAGCCGGATTGCGCTCGCAAATCCGTCTTGAATAAGGGGCGGGTGCGGGCCCGCCGGCCCCATAGACTTCCATTATCCACGGCGCGTATTGCGCCTGGATAATGTGCATGTCAGTTTCTCCCCGCCCGGCGGATTCGCCGAGCGGGGAGGAGCGACGGAATCCACTGTTCTTTATGAGAACGGTGGATTACCGTAATTACGGCGATGGATTGGCGCCGTACTGCAGCGCAAATCCGGCGCGCAGTACGGCTCCAATCCGCGCCGAAATAAGCCGCGTGAACGGCCCTTTACGGTGCACACTGTTCTGCACTGCAATATGCTTTTGTTAGCGCTGCTGAAAGTATCTGCCTACAAGCATGTACTTTCAGCACACAATGGCCCAAGGCAGCTCTCTGCCCAGTGCCTCCTAGACTTTTGTATTTCTCGGACCATAAACATCTGAAAGAATTAAGATTGTAAAATCATCATTGTGGTTCAGATGTCACCGTTGTACATAGCACTCAATGAGTGCTGGACTTGGAAACGATTTTGACATATTTGCGGGGCGTACTTTGGCGCAATTACCGAAGTACACTCCACAAATACGGCACGTGAACATATCCTTCCAATGCACTACATTTACCATAGTATTAAAAAGTCTGGTGCCTGTTAGAACTGTCTAGTCTAACTTTACACCTTTTATAAGTTAAAGGGGTTGTCTCACTACATCGATTCATCTCACCTCAGTCCTGTTTTCTTGGTTTCATTTTGAATTCAGGGACGTCTTTACTCGCTTCTACTAGGCTGCAGTAGAAGCCAGGTCTGTAGCTATAGCAACCAGTGCTGGCTATCATGAGAGATGGAACAGGTCTGTAGCTATAGCAACCTGAGGAGCTGATGCAGTCCATACAAGAGGGAATATCCAGGAATAGGTAGGACACTTTTAATGGACATATATTGTCAGGTAACTTGCTTTTGCAAGATCTGATCTTTAACATAAAAAGCAATCCTTGTAGTGAGACAACCCCTTTAACTTACTTTACACCAGTAACCGCAAATTTACTGGAGCATGGCTGAGACCTCTTTTGTCGGACAGGGTACTGAAGTGTCTAAAACACATCATAAATGTGATGTCGAACATGTACAACGTTATTTTTGGGACACATTGGGCCAGAACTCTGGTGCCACTGCCTTGATAAATGTGCCCCATTTCCTGCTCTGATGAACACAACAAGGAATAGTTCCTTTTTGCAGTTTTTGGGTTGATGAGTATACAACATCTACAGTAGAAGGCTCGGCACAGAAACCAATAGGCCGTCCCAGGAGGATATATGAGAATGTCCATATTACAGCTGCTATTCCTGTTCAGTAGAACCACAGGAGGTCCAGGTATTCCAGAAACTGCCTTAGGATACGTTCACACAGGGCAGATAAAAATCTGCCTGATCAACAAGTAAGGATTCTATAGCAGATAGATCCATGACAAAATCCGCACTGGTTGGTGAAGGTCTGAAGCACAGATTTCTCTGCAGAATTGCCCCTTGTGAACAGACCCTTATGGCCACAGGACAGCAGTACACTGCAAATTACCTGACGCCTATATGGACGCTACAGGAGGATAAGGGATTCCACGCAACCCAATCCACAGCTTCTAAGGCTATGTCTCCACTACAAACATATTCAGTCCTTTTTTAGCATTTTTCGTTTTCTAGAACTGCTGAAAAAAGCGACTGAAAAACAGATCCCATAGACTTTAAGGCTATGTTCACACGGCAGTAATTGTGGGACGTATTTTGCCCCGCAATTACGCCGTGTGTACGGGGCCGTAAATAATTGACATGTCACTTACCTCCCCACTCCCTGTATTGTGCGAGCGGGGAGAGGAGACGGAATCCATAGTTCTCTATGAGAACTGTGGATTACCGTAGTGACTGGGACGTATCTAACCCCGTATTTCGGGCAGTACAGCCCAAAATAAGCCGTGTGAACATAGCCTTATAGTAAAATCATCCTGTTGTCTCCACACAACGTCTTTTTTCTGCTCATTTTTGCAAACATGTTGCAAAAAACTAACGAGTAGGGCAGAAAATTAAAAATCTATGTAAACCGCCAGACGTTTTTTGGTGCGGTTTTTGGATGGTTCTGCTGAAAAACTGCCCAGGTGTTTTAACAAGGTATATGAATTTTGCATACATTAAAAACTGTCAAAAAAAAAACCACCCAAATCACTTGTCGGAAACCCAGCAGCTTTGGACAAAACACTGATGTTCAAAGCAGTTTTGAGGTTTTGGTTTTCAACGTGGTTTTTGTCCGTGTGGCCTAAGAATGAACGTGCAGCTATTTCAGTCACAAATTTGCGTGGAAATCTCTTGGAGGGTCTCAGAACTGGAGATGCAGCAGTGACTGAGGAGGCAGACATCACCTCTGGACTTCCTGTCAAGCAGGCAAAAACAGAGCAGCCCAGTCTCTACCTAGAAAAGGCTGATATCAGAGAACACCAACTGCACATCAGAGAGAAGGACTATAGTCACCATCTCAGCAAGAGTGTAAATCGCAGTGCATGGCTTCACTGGCGTCCCCATCCCACTGACGAGCAACCTGTGGTGAAACTACAAGTGCCAGCATGCCCTGACATTCCTTCTATAGTGTATATATACACACAATCATCCTATAGATCTATACACTTATATCCACTGATCCCGGAGTGATGACCCCATATACCCCATCTGTAGGAGCACAGGCATCCCTCTATAGTATACATACAATCATCCTATAGATTTATACACTTGTATCCTCCTATCATTGTGTATACCCTCAGCTATAGGAGTGCAGGCACCCCCTCTGTAGCATATATATATAATCATACTCTCTGATGTTGGTGGAATATCCCCATAACCCCAGGCTCTAGGAGTACAGACGTCATCTCTGCAGTATATATACACAACCATACTATAGATCTATACATTCATATTCTCGGATTTAGGTGGGATACCCCCATATATCTATCTGTAGCACAGACAACACCTATGGATTTATACACTCATATCCTTTGATCCAGTTGGGATGCCCCCATTTACCCCCATCTGTAGGAGCGCAAGCATCCCCTCCACAGTACATACACAATCATCCTATACACTCATATCCACTGATCCCAGTGGGATACCCCCCCCCCCCCCCCTCACACACACACTATTGGAGTAAAGGCATCTCCTGTACAGTATGTATACAATCAACCTATAGATTTATATACTCATAGCCTCTGATCCGGTTGGGATACCCCCATATAACCCCAGGTGTAGGAATACACATATCTCCTGTACAGTACATATACAACCATCATACAGATTTATACACTCATATCCTCTGATCCTGGTAGGATAACCCTATATACCCCCAGCTATAGGAGTACAGACATCTCCTGTACGGCATGTATACAATCACTATATAGATGTATCATTCTTATCCTCTTGATCCGAATGGAATACCCCCATATAACCCCAGCTGTAGGAATACACATATCTCCTGTACACTACATAAACAATCACCCAATAGATTTATACACTCATAGCCTCTGATCCTGGTGGGATAACCCCATATAACCCCCACTATAGGATTAAAGTATTATCCATCATGCCTTTGACCCGGTGGAATACCCCCAGCTAAGGATCAAAAACCCCCTGTAATAACATGTATAAACTCATATTCTCTGATCCCGGTGGGATAACCCCATAAACCCCCCCAGCTATAGGAGTACAGGCACCTCCTGTAACAGTATGTATACAATCACCCTATAGATGTATACACTCATATCCTCTGATCCTGGTAGGATAACCCATATTCCCCAGCTATAGGAATAACATACATCCTGTACCATGATAAATATTATACAGACATCTAGCCTCTGATCCCGTATGGATACCCCCATGCTATAGGAATACAAGACATCCCCTGTAATAAATAGTTATACACTCATAGCCTCTGATCCTGGTGGGATAACCCCATATACCCCCAGCTATAGGAGATACAGAGCATCCCACTGTAATAATATGTATACACTCATAGCCTCTGATCCCGGTAGGATACCCCCAGCTATAGGAGTACAGACATCCCCTGTAATAATATGTATACACTCATAGCCTCTGATCCCGGTAGGATACCCCCAGCTATAGGAGTACAGACATCCCCTGTAATAATATGTATACACTCATAGCCTCTGATCCCGGTAGGATACCCCCAGCTATAGGAATACAGACATCCCCTGTAATAATATGTATACACTCATAGCCTCTGATCCCGGCCGGACACCCCATAGAGCCCCTGTAGATCCATGATGCAGGGACTGGCGATCGCTTCCTAGGTAGTGCTGATGCGACCTCCCATCCAGGAGTATGAGGTCCGTGCTCCCAGGCAGTCCTGGTCCAGGTGCGGGAGCCTCCATCACACGCAGGCGGGAGTTGGAAAGTTTGCGGTGCCCCGGTTCCCAGCGCACTCACCTGGCCGCTGCCTCGTCCCTCTTTGTCCCCGGTGTCCGCTCTCACTGTCTTCCTTCCTCTTTCTCCATGTTCCACCTGCCTAAACAGAGGCAGCTCCACCCGACCAACCCAACCTGCTGCGAAGGAGCCCCGGCCACGCCCACTGCCCTGCCGTGCCTTCCACAGGGAACCCCAGCTGGGACAAAGGCCGCGCAGCCTAGTTTGTTTGTCAGGCACGTGGGCGGGGCCAAGGCTTGGAAGCGGCTTTGTTAGCATGGCAACCTGTGGCTGAAGATAAGGGAGCAGGGCGCCGCTTACGTCCTGCGCCACCTCCTGGCCGTGCCCGGTATATATAGCGTGCTGCTCTGCCACAGGTAGTTGTGTTCTGGGCTGCCAAGAGGAAGTGAGAGGTCCAGGGCACGTGCTAGCCAGCTTCCCATTCCCTTCCCTGTATGGCATATAGTAGACATGTTACTGCTACATAGGGCAAATAATGTTCCTCGGCTGCACATGGCAGAGCTAGGGCAATGGGAGGCAGAGGTGGGTGACCGCCTTGGGCAGGACTGGGACGACAGGAGGGCGACCTTCTAGGGCAGGGCCGGTACGACAGGTGGCTGACCTCCTAGGGCCGGGACGACAGGTAGGAAGCCACCTAGGATAGGGCTGGGACCAGGGGCGTAACTAGAGAAGCCAGGGCCCCAAAGCAAACTTTTGGATGTGGCGCCCCACCCCCCCCCCCTCCCCTCGCCCGCCTCTCTGACCACGACCATGTACCAAGACATATTGTTATGTAATGTAGATAATACAAGGGGCAAATACCTCACCCTACATATCACCATCATACTGCTACCAAACAAATCCACTATACCAAAACCAACATTACCAATAACCCTACTACATATGGACCTGATTATACCACCAGAACATGACCAAAAAATTACCACCACATAGTGACTGAATAATACCCCTACACTATTACTGATCAGTACACAAAGACCAATAGTACCGCCATATAGTGACCATATAATGGTATATACTAGTGTACACCGGCTCTGCAGACTGTATATCACCACCATACAGAGACCATATAGTGGTAGATAACAGTGTACACAGACTCTATAGACATATAAGTGATTACTGTGCGGTGACATCTTGTGACTCACAGGTGATGTTTCTCTGACAAGTTGTTCACTTTTCCTTTTGTTCTGCATCTGGTCCAGTCGTCATGATGACGTCTCCCGACCACTTGTCCCTGCAGATTTAGACACCATTCTCTTAGAATCCTGACTTTTCCAGCTCCTGCCCCCCTGGCTATAGGGGGTCCATTTAGGCAGGCAGGGTTTATGGAGCTATAGGGAGCCATACAGGTAGACAGGGGTTAGGTGGGCTGTAGGGGCCATATAGGTAGGGTTTAGGTAGCTAAAGGGGGGCCCCCTATAAGTAGACAGGCAGGCTTCGGGGGCTATATAGGTAGGCAAGCTTGGGGCTATATAGGCAAAGGTTTCACGGTAGCTATAGGGCTATTAAAGGCGGCGGGGGGGGGCTTCTGGGAGGTGGGGGGGCATCTAGGCAGGGGGGGGGCTATCTGGCAGGCTTAGGGGGCTACTGGGTAGGCTAAAGGGGGCTATCTAGGTAGGCGGGGGAGGGTTTACTAGGCAAGCTGGGGGGGGCTATCTGGGCAAGCGGGGGGGGTCAAAGGCAAGCGGAGGGGTCCAAAGGAAACTGGAGGGAAAATAGGCAGGTTTTAAGGGAAATGGGAGGCTTGGGGGGTATACAGGCAGGCTTGGGTATACAGGCAGGGGGGGGGGGTGTATGCAGCTTGGGGGGTATACGGGCGGCTTAAGGGGGTAAGGAGGCCTTAGGGGGGTTCGGCAGGCGGGGGGTATACAAAGCTTGGGGGGTTTATAGGGAACTTGGGGGGTAAAACAGGCAGGTTTGGGGGGTGAATAGGGAGGATTTTGGGGGGTATACAGGCGGGCTTGGGGGGTTGTTAGCAACTCCCAACTTTTGAAAGTAAATAGCAGAGAGAAGGCGCGTGCGTCATCCCCAAAAATTTTGCATACCCGCCCATCTTGCAGAACCCACCCCCCCTTTCGAAAAAAGCCACCCCTACCCACCTAACTGTGTAATGGCTCTGGAAGAAACAAAATTTGGGTTTTGGCATCACCCAGCTTCCCTGGACTGTTGGGGGGTTTATTCAGATCCAGGGAGTGGGAGATAGCCAAATCCCCCAAATGGGTTTGTATCTCGGTGGCCTTTTTGAACCTTTAAACCCAGAAAGTCCCCTTTGTCCGGGTTTAACCCCCCTTTTAAACCCAGGTAGCTTTACAATAGCCAGGTAGGCCCCTTACAGCCGGTGTGCCTCCTCCCAGGTAGTGCCCCCAATAGCCAGGTTGCCCCCAAATAGCCACTTAATCCCTTTAGCCAGGTAGTTCCCCCAAAGCTGGGGAGATCCCCCCTTTACCAGGTAGATGTCCCCATGAGCCATGCAGATCCCCCATAAACCGGGCAGTCCCCCCAAAAAACCGGGCAGATGCCCCCTTTTTTCGGGAGATGTCCCCCATGACCATGCAGATGCCCCCATAAACCGGGGCAGATCCCCCCATACCCGGGCAGAGCCCCCTTTAATCCGGGTAGAGGGCCCCATGCAGGCAGATCCCCCCCTTTACCCAGGTAAAGGCCCCCATGCCAGCGATCCCCCTATGACCCAGGCAGATCCCCTCTTTTCCAAAGATGCCCCCATGCCAGGCAGATCCCCCCCCATGAGCCGGGCAATCCCCCCTTTACCAGAAGATCCCCCCATGCCGGGCAGATGCCCCTTAACCGCAGTCCCCCTATAAAACCAGGCAGACCCCTTTTTTATCCGATAGATGCCCCCTGCCATCCCAATGCCCCATGAGCCAATAGATGCCCCCCCCAGGTAGTGCCCTATGGCCAGGCAGATGCCCCCTTTATCCAATAGAGCCCCCATCCCCAGACAGGCCCCTATGAGCCAGGAAGATCCCCCTTTATCCAGATAATGCCCCCATGCCAGGCAGATGCCCCCTTTATCCAGATAGAGCCCCCACCCAGCAGGCCCCATTGAGCCAGGCAATGCCCCCTTTTTCCCAGATAGTGCCCCCATGACGGCATATCCCCCCTTTTCAATAGTCCCCCAGCCAGGCATCCCCCTAGACCAGGCAGATGCCCCCTTTTCCAGATAGATGCCCCCTCCCAGGCAGAGCCCCCCTTTACCAGTTAGATGCCCCACCCAGGCAGTGCCCCTATAGCCAGGCAGATCCCCCTTTTTCCAATAGATCCCCCCATCCGGGCAGTGCCCCATGAGCCGGGCAGATCCCCCCTTTACCCAGTAGATCCCCCACCCGGGGGCAGTCCCCATATGACCGGCAGTGCCCCCCTTTATCCAAAAGATGCCCCCATCCCAGGCATGCCCCATGGCCAGGCAGATCCCCCTTTATCCAGAAGACCCCCATGCCAGGGCAGTGCCCCTATGACCGGGCAATCCCCCTTTTAAACCAGATAAATCCCCCACCGGGGCATCCCCCTATGACCGGGGCAGATCCCCCCTTTACCCAGATAGATCCCCCATCCGGGCAGTGCCCTAGAGCCGGCAGATGCCCCTTTATCCAATGATCCCCCCATCCCGGCAGTCCCCCCTTATGGCCAGGCAGATGCCCCCTTTATCCAGATAGACCCCCACCCCGGCAGTCCCCCAAATGACCCGGCAGTGCTCCCTATAGCTGGTAACAATAAAAATAAAAAAACCTACTTCACTCCCCTCACATGCATCATCACTGCACACAACCCCTCCCCTCAAAAGGGGGGAAAAGGGGGCGGAGCTTCGGGGGTCCAGCTAAGCCAATCCCCCTTTCCCCTCCCCCCCCTCTCCCGAATGCTCTCTTTGCTTCCCCGAAGAGAAAAGCATTGCCGGCGGCGGCGCAGGACAAAGGCACGGGGAGCGTTTAGAGACCTGCCCGATCCTCGTACAAGATCCTCCACTTCTCTAAAGAGGGGGGAGGTTATGCCACCCAAACGGGAGGGCGGGACATGGCCCCCATTAGCGGGAGTGACCTGCCAAAAACAGGAGGGTTGGCAACTATGGTGTATAGGGAGGCTTAGGGGGGTATACAGGCAGGATTTGGGGTGTATAGGCAGGCTTAGGGGGGATACAGGCCGGCTTAGCGGGTATACAGGCAGGCTTAGGGGGTTATAGGCGGCTTAGGGGTAACAGGGCGGCTTAGGGATACAGGCAGGCTTTGGGGGTGTTAGCAGGTAAGGGTGTATAGGCAGGTTGGGGGTGTATAGGCAGGTAGGGGGTTATAAGCGGCTTAGGGGGTATAGGCAGGGTTTTGGGGGATAAGGCAGGGGTCAGGGGGTGTTAGCAGGCTAGGGGTGTATAAAGGGGGCTTAGGCACTGTATAGGAGGGTAGGGGCTGTAAAAGGGAGCTAGGGGCTGTATGGAGGGGGGGGCTGTATAGGGAGGCTGGGGGCGTATACAGGGCCCCTAGGGGGTGTATGGGAGGCTTAGGGGGTATAGGCAGGCTTGGGGTATACAGGCAGGCTTAGGGGGGGTATAGGCACCCCTTTGGGGTAACGGGAGGGTTTGGGGGGGTATGGCGGCTTAGGGGCGTTTGGCAGGCTAGGGGGTGTATAGGGGAGGCTGTATAGGCAGGCGGGGTTATAGGGAGGGGTGGGAGGTGTATTTGGGAGGCTAGGGGGGGGTGTAAAGGAGGTTAGGGGTGTATAGGGAGGCTTAGGGGGGATATAGGCAGGCTAGGGGTATATAGGCGGCTTAGGGGGGGGTATAGGCGGCTTACGGGGTGTTAGGGAGGCTTGGGGTTATAGGGAGGCTTGGGGTGTATAGGCGGGTTAGGGGGGGTATAATCAGGCTTAGGGGGATCAGGCGGGTTAGTGGGGGGATAGGAGGGTTAGAGGGTGTATAACAGGCTTAGGGGTATACGGCAGGCTTGGGGGTGTAAAAAGCAGGCTTTGGGGGTGTATAGGCAGGCTTAGGGGATACAGGCAAGCTTTGGGGGTAACAACTTGGGTATACGCAGGCTTTGGGGCAGGTAAAGTAATAAATGTTTACTCACCCGGTCCACGCTCCCCCCAAGCAAACCCCCTCGCCTTCCGCTCTGCTACTTTCCCCCCTTTCCTCTGCGCTCAGCGCGGGCGGCGCGGTGATGTGACGTCACCGCGCTCGCCCAGTATCCCGAGCCCGGCAGGAAGTAGCAGGGCTTGTCGCTCCCCTCTGCTACCTCCCTGTAGCACTGCCTCTGAACGCTGGCCGAGGACCCCGGGGGTTCAGAGGTAGCTTTCGCCGGGCCCCCAGCTCCCGCCCGCGCAGTAAAAAATTAAGTTCACTGCCCGGGGGGCCCAGGAGCGGCATTTTCCGGGGGGAGCGGACGCAGTACAGCTCCCCGGGGCGCGGCCCCCCCCGACCGGCGGGCCCGCCGGGCAATGCTACCCCTATTACGCCCCTGGCTGGGACAACAGGTGGGCGACCTCCTTGGGCAGGGCCGGAACGATAGGTAGGAAACCGGCTACGACAGGGCCAGGGTGACCGCTTAAAAAAGGGCTGGGACAACAGGTAGGAAAAAGGCTTAGGCAGGGACGAGACGACAGGTAGGCAACCGGCTAGGATAGGGCTGGGGTGCCACTTAGGCAACTGGCTAGGACAGGGCCGGGGTGACAGGTAAGAAACCGGCTAGGGCAGGGCCGGGACGACAGGTAGGCAACCAACTAGGGCAGGGACCACAGTTAGGAAAAATGCTAAGGCAGGGATGGGACGACAGGTAGGAAACCGGCCAGGCCTGGGCGACCGGTGGGCGATCTCCTAGGGCCAGGACGACAGGTAGGAAACCGGCTAGGCCAGGGCGACCACTTAGAGCAGGGCAGGAACGACAGTTAGGATAAAGGCTAAGGCAGGGCCGGGATGACTGGTAGGCAACCACCTAGGGCAGCGACAACAGATAGGAAACCAGCTAGGACAGGGCCGGGACAACAGGTAGGCAACCGGCTAGGACAGGGCCAGGGCGACAGGTAGGAAACCACCTAGGGCAGGGACAACAGGTAGGAATAAGGCTAGGACAGGGCCGGGACAACAGGTAGGCGACCGGCTAGGGCGCCACTTCATCCCAGGCATGGGGAGGAGGCATGGAGTGGGCTGAATTCTTCATTGGGGTGGCGGTATGTGCCTTATTTTAATAGGGCATCAGAAGACCTTGTCCCAGTCCTGGTCTAGGATTCCACCTCATGCCGGTCAGGAAGGGGGTGCACTTAGCTGGGGCGACACATCAGTCAGAGACAATAATTTGAATTATCTGTGGGGGCGGCACCATGTATTCTGTGTGCCTAGGGCACCAAAACGCCTTGTCCCGACCCTGGCACATGGGTTTAGGTCATAACACAAGGGAAAATGTTCAAGTAAAGACATGAGGGAGATCCTATAGAACAAAATACAGCTCCAGTCTATGGGCCCCATGATCAGGGCCCCTGGACGTCTTTACTTTTCTCTGTTTTATTCCTCCATATATACCTGCTCTCTGCCCTGGGGTCTTTGTAGTACTTTGGGACTTCTGGACAGGAATATGATCGTGGCCCACAAATAACATCCTCAATATAACGGTATGTAACAAAAGTTTTAAAAAATGTATTTTTTAACCCCATACCGTCAGCAGCCTGTTTTGACTTTTCTGGCAGAGCCCTATTTTTCAAATCAGTTGGTGTACTGTGGTTCTCTACTATTATATGTTACTTGACCAAGTTTGACCTAACCACTAAGCACCCACCACCTAAGGCGTGCGTTACCTTATACCCTGCTAGATGATTATTTTTGAAACCTGACATGTGTCACTTTGTGTGGGAATAACTTTAACCCCTTGCCACCGGAGCCAGTTCTGGCCTCTCTGACAGAGCCCCATTTTTGAAATCTGGCATCTGTCACTTTATATGAGAATAACTTTTTGACACTTTAACCTATCCATGTGATTCAGAGATTGGTTTCTCATGACACATTGTGCTTTAAGATAGTAAGAAATTTTGGTCCAAAAAGTGCTTGTTTATTTGTGAAAAAGATCAAAGTATCGTGAAAAATGTACCAATTTCAAACTTCAAAAATTTCTGCGTGTAAGACAGATAGTTATTCCACCCAAAATAGTTTATAACTAGCATCTACCATATGTCTGCTGTAGTTTGGCATCATTTTTTTAAATGTCTTTTTTTTTTTTTTTACGACATCAGCGGGCTTAGAAATTTAGTAGTAATTTTCAAGAAAATTTGCAATATACATTTTTTAGGGACCAGTCCAGTTCTAACATGATTTTGATTGGCCTGTATGTTAGGTACCCCCATAAATCACTTCATCTAAGAAACTACACCCCTTAAAGTATTCAAAACGCATTTAGGAAATTTAGTAACCCATTAGGTGTTTCACAGGAATTAAAGCAAAATGTAGGTGAAATTTCAAAATTTCACTTTTTTTGCAGATTTTCAATTTTTATCCATTATTCACAATAATACGGTAGATGTGATCATGAAAATGCAACTTAATATTGATTTCCCAGATTCTGCTGTGTTCAGAGATATATTCCCATATGTGGCCCTAGTGCGCTATTTGACTCAACCACAACCCATAGAATGGGAGGAGCACCTACCAGATTTTTGGGGTCTCATTTTCAATACAATTTTATTTAGACACCATTTCAGGTTTGCAGACACCCTACAAGGCTAAAACTTAATAAACAGCCCTAAAAAGACCCTATATTGGAAACTACACCGCGTAAGGAATATATCCAGGGGTGTGGTGAGCATATAGACCCCACAGGTGTTTCACAAATTTTTTTAGAGTTAGGCGGTGAAAATAATTTTTTTTCCAAAGATCTGCAATTTTAGCTGAAAATGTTTCATTTTTACAAGGATTTCTGGAAAAAAGCACCCAAAATTTTGTTATGTAATTTATTTGGCAATAACCTACATGTGGGTGTAAACTGCGGTTTGGGCACATGTCAGGGGGTATAAGGGAAGGAGCGTTATTTGGCTTTTGGAATGCAGATATTGGTGGGGCCATGTCGCATTTGCAAAGCCCCCAAAGTACTAGAACAGGTGAAACCTTCCAGAAGTCACCCTATTTTAGATTCAACACCCCTCAGGGATCTCATCTAGGGGTGTGCATTTTGGACGCACAGGTGTTCCATAGTATTTTTAGCATTGGGCCATGGAAATGGGGGGGGAAAAACGCAGTTCCACCATTGTTTTTTGGGCTTCAGTTTTACAGTGTTCACCGTGCAGTATAAATGACAGGATAACTTTAATTTGCGGGTTGGTACAATTGCAATGATATAAATTTTATATCGTTTTTTATGTTTTATTACTTTTACACAATAGAAATAGGTATATAAAAAATTGCATTTTTATGTTGTCCTCTTCTGACAGCCATAACTTTTTCATTTTTCTGTATACAGAGCTGATTATGGGCTTGTTTTTTGCAGGATGAGTTGACATTTTTATTGGTACCATTATGGGGTGCATATGATGCTTTGATCAATTTTTATTAAGGTTTTTGTGATGCATTTTGAACAAAATACAGCATTCCTGGTAGTGTTTTTTGCTTTTATTTTTTACAGCGGTCACCATGCGGTATAAATGACATGCTAGTTTTACTCAGCAGGTCGATACAATTACAGCGATTCCAAATTAGTATATTTTTATGTTTTACTGCTTTTACACAATAAAAACACTTTTATTCAAAAAGGAAAACACGTTTTTGCATCGCCTTAGTCTGAGAGACATAACTTTTATTTTTCTGTGTACGGAGCTGTGTAGGGGCTTGTTTTTTGCGGGATGAGTTGACATTTTTATTGGTATCATTTTTGGGGGACAAGACTTTTTGATCAGTTTTAAATCCGTTTTTTGGAAGGCAGGGTGAAGAAAATACTGCAATCCTAGTAGTGTTTTTTATTTTTAACAGCACTCACCGGGCAGTATCCATGACCAATTAGCTTTACTCTCTGGGTCGATACGATTGCAGCGATACCCAATTTATATAGTTTTTTTTTTTTATTTTGAAGCACTTTAAAAAAAAAAGGGTTTTATTGTGTAAAACAATATTTATGCATCGCTGCCATAACTTTTTTTATTTTTCCGTATACAGAGCTGTGTAAGGACTTAAGGACAGGTGAACTGACGTTTTAATTGGTCCAACTTTGGCGTTTATATTAGCTTTTGATCGCTTTTTATTCCATTTTATGTGCTGCAGGATGAACAAAAATCGCAATTCTGTGACTTTTTTTTTTTTCCTACGGTGTTCACCGTACAGGTCAATTACCGTGACATATTTATAGGTTGGGTCGTGACGCACTCAACGATACCAAATATGGGTACTTTATTTATTTTTTATCTTTTTTGGGGCGATTGGCGTTTGTAAAGGGGAAAAGGGCGATGTACGTGTTTTTTATTTTATTTTTTGTGTGTATTTTACTTTTTTTTTACTTTTTTTTTACTTTTTCACATTTTTTCACTTTTCCCCAGTGGGGATTTGTAACAGCAATCGTCAGATTGCTGTTACAATAGGAGACCTGTACACAGCATTACTGCTGTGTACTGGTTGCCATGGTAACTGCCAATCACCATGCCCATAATGCATTGGGGGAATGGTGACGTTACCAGGCTACCTGGATGCATTCAGACGGCATCCGGGAAGTCAGGTGAGCTGAACAGTAGTGGCGCAGAGTGCCGACTGTAGACAGGAGGAGCTCACTCCTCCTGCCTGCGGTTTCATTATCGCGACCATGACAGGTTGCGATAATGAAGCGTTAATCACCCACGGCCGAAGCTCACTCACCCATGTCGCGATCGTGCGGAGCTCGCCTGTGAGCCCGCACGATTGCCAGGACGTATGCATACGTCCAATGTCGGGAAGGGGTTAAAGGGGTTTTGCCTCAAAGGCATTTAATTCCTGATTTATCCTGCTCCAACTTTCAGTGTGCTCAAAAGGGGATCTGTATGATTTGTTTGAACTGCATGTCATGTGACCCAGCAGACTTTACATCACCATGCCACAGTGTGCTCGCTCTAGTCAAACAAAGGTCTGTTTATGTAAAGAGCTGTGAGTAGCTACAGTGTAGCTGAGTATTTTTTTTTTGTCCCAATGCACATACCTGATTGAGGTTTCTTTTTATTTATTTACACTTTTGACTAATTGCTAATGAAATAAAGGTGTATTCACACAGTACGTTTTTTTGGTGCGTTGTGGATTTCTGCCAAAAAAATGCACCAAAATACACACTGTATGAATGCACCTTTAGGAGGACAGGAGTAGAATGACAGCACCTGGGGTTGAACACTCAGAATTCTAAAACCGCTGAAAATCCAATCATTTTCGCTGTCAATAGACTTTAATTATAAAAATGACTTGTTGTCTACACAGGTCGTTTTCTGCAGCTCGTTTTCTGGCGCCGGTGGATCTAGGAACATGTATAATCCGCCAGCATCTTTAGTTTTTTATGTCGTCTTTCCATACAATGAAATGTATGGGTTGACGGCTAAAAAACAAGAACCGATGACGTTTTTTGCCAAAACAGTGACAAAAAACAACATCGTGCATCAGAAAAAAAAACAACCAACTTTTGTTTCTTGTTCTTTGCTGTATGGCCCCAGCTTTAGCGTGTGATTACTAAGCAGGGAAGAGACTGACAGCTGCCTGAAAGGAGAGGTGATGTCTGAGCATGTGCGGCAAGACTGAGGAGCTCTCAGCCCTGGTCGTATCCCCTAGAGATGAGCTATACACTATGGATCACTAAGGGAGCAGCTAAAACAAAAATGGTAGAGAATTTTTAATCATGATGAAAGGTGAAAATGTTTATTGTACAATTTGCAAGTTTCACACGTCAATTTTACTTTGTGGCAAAACCCCTTTAGTACTTTTAATCCATGTTATTCAGAGATTGTTTTCTCGTGACACATTGTGCTTTAAGTTAGTAATAAATTTTGGTCTTTACAATCTTTGTTTATTTGAGAAAAATATCAAAATGTTGTGAAAATTTGGAAAAATTTGCCACTTTCAAAGTGCACAAATTTCTGTGTGCAAGATAATTATACCACCAAAATAGTTTATAACTAACATCTTCCATATGTCTACTTTATGTTGGCATAATTTTTAAAATGTTTTTTTATTTTTTTACGACTTCACGCGGCTTATAGATTTAGTAGCAGTTTTTCATATTTCCAAGAAAATTTGCAACACAGGTTTTTGTTTAGGGATCATTCCAATTCTGATGTGGCTTTGAGGGGCCAGTATCTTAGATACCCCCATAAATGACTTCAACTAAAAAAAAAACTGCACCCCTTAAAGTTTTTTAGAAAACAGATCATATTATCGGCATGTGGTGTTTAGCCGTCTAGGTGAAGCTTTTTTAAAAACTTGTCCCTTTTGTTTTTGGCAGATTTTCAATATTTAATACCATATTATTATTCACATATACTGCACCAATGATTCGACATACATCGGCATCCATCAAAACGTTTAATGTGTAAGGCCTAGCGAAAAAAGACATTCGTCCATCCAGTTCAGCCTATAGCAGTGTTTCTCAACTCCAGTCCTCAAGACACACCAACGGGTCATGTTTTCAGGATCTCCCACTGAATGCACTGACCATAATTATATCATCTGTGGAGAATGCACTGACAATAATTATATCTCCTGTGCAATACTGAGGAAATCCTGAAAACTTGACCTGTTGGTGGGTCTTGAGGACCGGAGTTGAGAAACACTGGCCTATAGTGATAAAGTGTTGATCCAGAAGAAGGCAAAAAACTCCATGATGTAGAAGCCAATTGTCCTCATTTTAGGGAAGAAAATCCTTCATGATTCCAATCTGGCAATCAGAATAAATCCCTGGATCAACGCCTCTTCTCCGGAATCCTAGTCACTATAACTTGTTATATTATAATACTCTAGAAATGCATCCAGACCCTTTTTGAACTCTGTTAGTGAATTCACGATGACAATTTCCTCTGGCAGAGAGTTCCACAGTCTCACTGTTCTTACGGTGAAGAATCCCTTTCTATGTTTATGCAGAAACGTTCTTTCCTCTTGACGTAGAAGATGCCCCCTTGTTCTAGATACGAGCCTGTGTATAAATAGATCTTGGGAGAGATCTCTATATTGACCTCTAATATATTTAAACATATTTATTATGTCCCCCCGAAGCCGTCTTTTCTCTAAACTAAATAACCCTAGCCTTGCTAATCTTTCTGGGTATTGCAGTCCACCCAGTCCTTTTATTATTTTTGTTGTCTGCCTTATGTCACGATGGTCAGTGGAGCGGATAGTGGATCCACTGGTCACTGCAGGGAGTTGGCGTAACCTACGCTGAGGAGCGGAGTCTAAGGGGCCCCTTGTCTTCACCGGTGCCCGGCGCAAAGCGTGAAGGACTTAGCTGCAGGGTAACCCCCAGGTCGCTACCCTCGACGTAGGCCCCAGCGGTGACAGCTGAAGTAGTAGGCACAGAACAGGCCAAGACACAGAGAGGCACCACAGGAGGACTGGCAGGCATGGCTGGAACGTTGTCAGCAGATAAACATGGACAGGTAGCAATGGATGGAGGCAATGGCAGAGGAGGTAGGAAGATGTATACAAGAAGCAAACACATGGATTGGACACCAACAACTGGGCCCGGATAACAGGAAGTGGCATCCTTAAGAAGCTCCTGCAAGAATGGGATTGGAGGAGAAATGTTACCTGTTGCACGCTGGCCCTTCAAATGCAGGGAACTGATGTGCGCGCGCCCCTAGTGGGGAGGAAGATGCAGAGGAGCACACCTGCTGAGGAGGAAGCATGACAGGAGCAGGTGAGCAAACAGCAGCCTTGGGTGCAGCGCGGGTATGAGTGGCAGCCGGGTAACGGACGTGCTTGTGGCCTGGGAGTTGGACCGCAGCATGAGCCGTTACAGTACCCCCCTCCCTTCGGGCCCCTCCCACCTTGGAACCGAAGCCTGTAAAAACGTTGGATGAGCTTAGGAGCATTGACATTTTCTTGAGGCTCCCAGGATCTTTCTTCAGGACCAAAGCCCTTCCAATCAATGAGATAATATATTTTACCTCTGGAGCGCTTCATATCCAGGATCTCATTCACCTCATAGGTATCTTCGGAACTGGGAGGTATGGCAGGAGAAACCCTCTTGTGGGAGTACCGGTTGAGAATCAGCGGCTTCAGGAGAGATACGTGAAATGAATTGGGGATACGAAGGGAGGGGGGTAGCCGGAGTTTGTAGGATACCGGGTTGATCCGTTGTAGGATGGAGAAAGGACCAAGGTAGCGTGGAGCAAACTTCAAGCTAGGTACTCGGAGACGGATGTGCTTGGAGGAGAGCCAAACTTGATCTCCAGGCTGGAAAATGGGAGGTGCTCTCCGTCTCTTATCCACTTTTTTCTTAAATTGAGCAGAAGCTTGAAACAGGTTTTGACGGACAAGCTGCCATATTTGTAGGAAGTCGCGTACTTGGGTATTGGCTGCTGGAACTTCCGAGGAAATTGAGAGTGGTAGAGGAAGAAGAGGATGGTGCCCAAAGACCACGTAAAAAAGGAGACTTCCCGGAGTATTCGCTAGGATGGTTATTGTACGCAAACTCAGCCCAGGGTAGTAGAGGCACCCAGTCATCTTGACGGACGGAAGCAAACTGGTGCAAATAATTCACCATGGTCTGGTTGACTCGTTCCACTTGACGATTGGACTGTGGGTGAAAGGCTGACAAGAAGTCCAGTTTAATTTGCAGAAGGGAACAGAGGGCACGCCAGAAACGAGAGGTAAACTGGACTCCTCTATCCGAAACGATGTTGGCAGGCATCCCGTGCAGGCGAAAGATGTGTTTCACGAACAGGGTGGCCAACTGCGGAGCAGATGGAAGACCTGGCAGCGGTGTGAAATGCGCCATCTTGGAAAAACGGTCCACTACGACCCAGATGACTGAACACCCCTCAGAGGATGGACGGTTCGGAACGAAGTCCATGGCAATGTGGGTCCAAGGTGCTTCTGGTACTGGAAGTGGTAACAGGAAACCAGCAGGTCGCATCCGGGAGCTCTTATTTTGTGCTCAGTTGGGACAAGCGGCCACAAAGTTTTTAACGTCCTGCGCGAGGGAGAATCGGCAATCCGAGATGCATGGCCCCAGGACAGAATTCGCCTCCTTAGCGCGGAGCGCACAAAGGTCTTACCAGGAGGGATCTCGCGCAGCTTTATGCCCGCAAGGACGAGACGATCAGGAGGGACGAGAAATTGGGGATCTGGTGCAGAATCAGCAGCATCCGAAGCCCTAGATAATGCATCCGCCTTGATGTTTTTGGCAGCTGGTCGGAAGTGCAGGTTAAAGTTGAAGCAGGAGAAGAACAAGAGCCTGGCGAGGGTTTGGGCGATGAGCCATCTGCAGGTACAGGATGTTTTTATGGTCCGTATATATGGTAATAGGATGAAGGGCACCCTCCAAAAGATGTCGCCATTCCTCCAAGACCAGTTTAATGGCCAGAAGTTCTCTGTCCCCAACAGCATAGTTCTTCTCCGCTGGTGAAAAGGTACGAGAGAAAAACCCGCAGGAAACAAACTTATCCTTGGAGGACTTCTGGAGAAGGACCACCCCGGCACCGACAGAGGAAGCATCAACTTCAAGGTAGAAAGCTTTTTCCATATCCGGGCGATGGAGTACTGGGGCAGAAGCGAAGGCAGATTTCAGTCGGATAAAGGCTTCTTCTGCTTCGGGGGTCCATAGGCGAGGGTTACTACCCTTCTTGGTGAGGGAGACGATAGGCGCCACAAGTGTAGAAAAGTGCAGGATAAATTGGCGATAATAATTTGCAAAGCCAATAAAGCGCTGTATAGCCCATAGGCCGATGGGACGTGGCCAGTTAAGCACAGCTGATAGCTTCTCTGGATCCATCTGGAGACCTTGCGAAGAGACAATGTATCCCAGGAAGGGCAAGCTGGAGCGCTCAAATAAACACTTTTCCAAATTGGCGTAGAGATGGTTGCGCCGAAGCCGGGTGAGGACCTGACGAATATGAGACCGATGAGACTCGAGATCCGGGGAGTAGATCAGGATGTCGTCTAGGTAGACCAGAACACAGTCATATAGCAGATTACGAAAGATGTCGTTTACAAACTCTTGAAAGACAGCCGGAGCGTTACAGAGTCCAAAGGGCATGACCAAATATTCAAAATGGCCGTCACAGGTGTTAAATGCAGTCTTCCATTCGTCCCCCTGGCGGATGCAGATTAGGTTGTAGGGGCCCCGGAGATCCAGTTTAGAGAAGACTGTGGCTCCCCGGATTCTGTCAAATAGTTCGGAAATTAGGGGCAATGGGTAGCGGTTCTTGATGGTGACCTTGTTAAGACCCCGATAATCAATACAAGGCCGCAGAGATCCATCCTTCTTTTCAACAAAGAAAAATCCTGCCTCCGCCGGGGAGGATGACTTGCGAATGAAGCCTTTAGCCAGGTTCTCCTTTATGTATGCCAACATTGCCTCGGTTTCAGGCCGAGACAGCGGATATACCCTACTACGCGGAGGAGAGGTGCCAGGCTGGTTCAATAGGGCAATCGTAGGGTCGGTGAGGTGGCAGCCGCTCAGCTTGTTTCTTGCTGAAAACATCAGCAAATTCTTGATAGCACACTGGTAGCCCAGGGATAGACGGAACTGCTGGCCGCAGATTAGACACACCCACAAGACGAGGAGGAGGCAAAAATGCATTGCAGGAGGAGTGGCACCGGTTGCTCCAGCGTAGTACATCACCAGTGTTCCAGTCGATGTTTGGATTGTGCCTGTGTAACCAAGGAAGTCCCAGGAGAAGCGCACTAGAAGAGCAGGGTAGTACAAGAAACGAAATTTGCTCCTGATGCAGAACCACAACGCGCAAGGTAAGAGGCTGGGTACGATGCCGGATGGTGCAGGAGAGTACATGTGCAATAAAAGAGGAGAATGAAAGAGGCTGTGCCAGAGGAACCACGGGTAGGTGGAGTTTGGAGACCAAAGCAGGATGGATGAAATTACCCGCAGAACCCGAATCCACGAAGGCGGCAACTTGAAGGCTTGAGCCAGATGGTAGAATTAAATAGACCGACATGGTCAGAGGTGGAGAGGTAGAATCCTCGCCCAGGTTTTCCTCTCCCACAAAACCTCTAGAGTTTCCCGGACGGATCGGGCAGTCTCTTAGAAGATGCTCAGAGGACCGACAATAGAGGCACAATCCCATGTTCCTCCTGTGGGTCTTTTCTTCTTTGGATAGATGGGCTCGGTCTACCTGCATAGGTTCCTCTCGAGATGCGCACAGAGAGGTTGAAGCGGTCGCTGAAAAATGGGTGCGAGGCGTGGAACCCTGCGGGGCCGAGAGGCATCCATACCTTGCCGAACTTCTTGTTGACGCTCAGCAAAACGAACATCGATGCGGGTGGCCAGGGAGATGAGGTCATCCAGACAGGTGGGCCGATCACGCCCTGCTAGTTCATCTTTGATGCGCCCGGCAAGCCCCTCCCAGAAGGTCGCGACCAGAGCTTCATTGTTCCAGGACAGTTCAGAAGACAGGGTCCGGAACTGTACCGCATACTGTCCCACCGTGGAATCCCCTTGTCGAAGCCGGAGAAGCGAGGAGGCAGCAGAGGAGGCACGCCCAGGCTTTTCAAATACTTTACGGAAGGCCGCCAGGAAGTGCGACAGGTTGGCAGTCACTGGATCCCCTCGTTCCCACAGGGGGGTAACCCAGGCCAGCGCTTGACCGGATAGCAGCGAGATGATGAAGGCCACCTTTGCCCGATCTGATACAAACTGGTGGGCAAAAACCTCAAAGTGAATCATACATTGATTCAGAAATCCTCGGCAGGCCTTGGGGTCACCGCTGTAGCGAGGAGGCAACGGCAAGTGCAGGGAAGAGCCACTTGGCAAGGCAGGAGCAGGAACGGACACTGGAACGGGAGCTGGTATGGAAACCGGAGTGGGCGGAGCCTCAGGGAGTTGGGTCGCTAGATTCTGTAGCATCACGAACAGCTGCTCTTGGCATGCACCCTGGCGTGCAATTTCAGCAACGAGACTCTCGGTATCCGGCAGCAGTGCTTCGGCGGAATCCAGGGCCCAGTTGTACTGTCACGATGGTCAGTGGAGAGGATAGTGGATCCACTGGTCACCGCAGGGAGTTGGCGTAACCTACGCCGAGGAACGGAGTCTAAGGGGCCCCTTGTCTTCACCGCCGCAAAGCGTGAAGGACTTAGCTGCAGGGTAACCCCCAGGTTGCTACCCTCGACGTAGGCCCCAGCAGTGACAGCCGAAGTAGTAGGCACGGAACAGGCCAAGACATAGATAGGCACCAAAGGAGGACTGGCAGGCACGGCTGGAACGTTGTCAGCAGATAAACGTGGACAGGTAGCAATGGATGCAGGCAATGGCAGAGGAGGTAGGAAGACATATGCAAGAAGCAGACACATGTATTGGACACCAACAACTGGGCGCGGATAACAGGAAGTGGGCCCATTTAAAGGGCCCCAAAAGGGGTTTTGGGGGCAAAACCTTTTTGGCCTGGTTTAAATGGGGGCTGACGTGGGTTTGGGGAAAGTCGGGGCCCCCCTAAGGGGGTGCACCCCCAAAAAACGCCTTGGTAAAGGGGGGGGATGGGGACCGGGGTCGACTTTCGGGGGGGAGTACGACCAAGGGCCCCCTTTTGGTTTTAAATTTCATTTTTTCCCTGTGTTCCCCAAAAGTACCATTTCCCCAGGTTTTACCAGTCTTTATAAAAAAAATTTCATTGTGTTTTAACCCCCTAATTTTGGTTTTGGGGTGCCCCTGGGCTAAATTAATTTACTTAAGGACCCAATTTTTCCCTTACCCCATTTTTTTTGAATGTTAATTTTGGATTTTTTCCCATTTAACCTTTTTTTTTTCCCCTTCCTTTTTTTTAAAAGGAAATTATCCACCCCCTTTTTAAAAAAAAAAATTTTTTGTAGAAAAAAAACTGTTTATTCAAAAATTTTTCGTGCAACCGGGAAAATTTCAAAAAATTTAACCCTTAAACCCCCACCATTTTGGCCCTTTAAACCCCTTTTTTTAAATTTGGGGTTATTTAGAGAATTTTTTAAATTTTTATCCATTTTTTAGGAGTTTTTCTGAAACTTGTTTTATTAGGAAAATTAAAAAAATTTTTTTTTTAAAAAATTTTTTGTTGGGGGGTTTGAAAGAAAAAATTTTTAAGGCTTTTAAAAAAACAAAATATTTTAAACTGCCAATAATCCCATTTTGGCAAATTTTTTAAATTTCCTTTTTTTAGAAAAAGGGAAAATTTAGAGTTTTTTTCTCCTTTTCTTAAAAAAAATTTTTTTTTTAAAAAAATTTTTTGAGGGGGTTTACCGAGAATACCCCCTAAATGATTTAAAAATGACCCAAAATTTTACAACGTGTTTAGGATTTTTAAACCCCTTTATTTTCACAAAAATTTAAACAAAAGGGGATTTTTAAAAAATTTATATTTTGAGATTTTAAATTTACCAATTTTTTGGGTTTTTGGAAAATTTTGGGAAAATAAAAAAATTTTTTTCCCCGTTTTTTTTTAAAAAATACCATTTTTCCCCTTCATTTTTCCAAAAAAAAAGGGGGAAAAAGGGGTTTTTCCCTTTTAAATGTTTTAAAAACCCATTAAAAGGGGCAATGCTAAAACAAAAAACCCCAAAAAACCCCCCTTTTGGGAAAAACTCCCCCTTAAAAAAATTTTTAAGGGTTTGTTGAAGAGCCCCAAGGTAAAATTTTTTTTTTTTTTGCTTTTGGCCCCCAAATTTTAAAAACATTTTAATAATTAATTTTTTAAAAGTTTTTTTAAAAAATTGAAAAAAACCCAAATTTTTAAAATTTTTTCCAATTCTACCTTAAGGGGGTTTTTAAAATTTTTTGGGGAAAAGGACAAAAAGGGGGCTTTTCTTTAAAATTTTTCCATGTCTTTAAAGCCCCCAAAGAACCGGGGATGCTTAAAGG
The DNA here is from genome assembly GCA_025379985.1 of Phyllomedusa bahiana. Lineage (NCBI taxonomy): Eukaryota > Metazoa > Chordata > Amphibia > Anura > Hylidae > Phyllomedusa > Phyllomedusa bahiana. The sequence continues at coordinate 185,723 of JAODAL010002324.1, forward strand.
CGGGAAAATTTTCCCCCTTTGGACAAATTGGGGGAAAATTTTAAATTTAAACCAGGGTTAAAAGGGGCAAAAAATTAAAAATTTTTGGGGGGGGGGGGGAAAAAGGGTTTCCCTTTTTTTGGCCTTTTTAAGGTTTTTCCCGGGGTAAAGTGTGAAAATTTTTGGGTTTTTGGTTTGAAGGTTTTTTTTTAAGTTTTTATGAATTTTTTTACAAAAAAAATTCCCAAAAAAGGTTTTTAGGCCCGGGAAGTCAATTTTTTTATTTGTTTGAATTTTGTGGGCTTTTTTTTTGGGGTTGTGTTTTTTGGGTTTTTGGGGTTTTTTAAAAATTTTTTCTTTTTTTTGGGGGTTTTTTGGGGGGGGGGGAAAAAATCACAATTTTGAGTGTTTTTTATTTTTTTTTTTGGGTTTTCCGGAGATAAAAAATTGCTTATAGGGGGGAAAGGTTTTGTTTTTTTTTTTTTGAGTTTTTTTCTTTTTTGGAAAAAATTTTTAATGAAATTGGGAAAAATTTTTTTTTTTTTTGGTAGGAGAGGTTAAGGTTGTTTTTTTAAAAATTTTTGGGATTTTTTATTATTTTTTTGGGGGGGTTTTGATTTTTTTAAATGTTTTTTGAAAGGGGGAAAAAAATTGTTTAAGTTTTTTTTTTTTTTTTTAAAAGGAAAGGGGGGGGTTAAAAAAGTTGTTTTTGGGGGGATTAGTTTGGGGCCCCCAATTTTTTGTTTTTTTTTGTTGAGTTTAAAAAAAAGTGGGTGGGGGGGTTTTTAGTCGCATTTTGGGGAGATAATTTTTTTTTTTCCATATAAGTGTTGGGGGATTTTTTTGGGGAGAAAAAGGTTTTGGGTTTTTATTTTTTGAATTTTTTTTTTTTTGTGTTTTTTTTTTTAAATTTTTTGGGTTTAGTGGTTTTTTTTTGGGGGGAAGGGAAAAAGCCATAAAAATTTTGGGTTTTTTTTTTTTTTTTTTTGGGGGGGGTTTTGGTTTAAAGGGGGGAAAAGGGGTTTGTATGTTTTTTTTTTTTTGGTTTGAATGTTTTTATTTTTTTTTATTTTCTTTTAGGGGTTTTGGTTTTTAAATTTTTTTTAGGTAAGAAGGTGGGGGGGGTTTTTTAAATTGGGTGATGGGGCCCTGGGGGGAGGGGGGTTGGTAAAATAAATTTTTGTTGGGTTTTGGTTGTGGGGGAAAGGGGAGGGAGGGGATTTCATTGCGCAAAAGGGAAAGAAGCGATTTTGGTTTTTTATTTTTACTGATGGTCGGAAAGGGGGGTTAAAAAAAAAATTCGGGGGGGGGGGCCGAGGGGCCGGGTTTTGGAAAAAAAAAGGAAAAATTTTTGGGTTTTTAAAATTAGGAAAATTTTTGCCCTTTGCTGGGAAACCCCAACCCGGCGGAACCCCCAATGCAAAGAAGGGGTTAAAAGGGATAGGGCCCAATACTGAACCTGTGGCCCCCTAGAACAGGGATCCATTGGGGGTAGCTTAATCCCCCTTTTTTTTTTTCGGCCAGTTGTTTCCCCATTGCAAACATTTTTCCCAGTCCCAAACATTCTCATTTTAATTTCCAACCTTTTTTTGTGCACAGTATCAAATGCTTAGGAAAATCTACACTCACCGGCACTTTATTAGGGCACCATGCTAGAAGGGGTGGGGCCCCTTTTGCCCTTCGAACTGCCTCAATTCTTCGTGGCATAGATTCAACAAAGGGGGTTTAAAAGATGCTAATTGGGACCCCGGGGCCCAAAGAGTGCCCCAAAAAAATATTCCCCACCTGACACCCCACCACCCGCCTGAACCGTTTTATAAAGGCAGGAGGTCCCTTGCTTTCATGTTTTTTGACGCCAAATTCTGACCCCCATTTCCGAATGTGCAGCAGAAATCGAGACTCATCAGACCAGGGAACGTTTTTCCCAATCTTTACTGTCCCAAATTTTATGACTTGGGCAAATTGGGCCTCAGTTTCTGTTCTTAGCTGAAAAAGGGTGGCACCCGGTGTGGTTCTTCTGCTTTTACCCTTCTGCCTCAAAATTCGCCTACTGTGCGTTCAGGAAAGTCTTCTGCCTACCTTTGGTTGAACGGGTGGTATTTGAGTCACTGTTGCCCTTTTTTTTCAGCTCGAACCGTCTGCCCCCCTTTCCCCTTTTACCCCTTTGGGTCAAAAGGCATTTCCGCCCCAGGACTGCCCCTCATGGATTTTTTTTTTTGGGGCCTTCCTGTAAACCCCAGAGATGGTTGTGCGTAAAATCCCCGGAGTCAGCAGTTTTGAAATACTGACCAACCCTTTTTGGGACCAACAACCTCCACGTTCAAAGGCACTCAAATCAACCTTTTTTCCCCATATGAGCTCGTTTTACTCAGGAATTGTCTTGACCTTTTCTACATGTAAAGCATGAGTTTCCGCCATGGTTGGTGATTAAAAATTTAAATTTTAAGAGCAGTTGGACAGGTGTACCTAATAAAGTGGCCGGTGAGTGTAGATATATAACATCTAATGCTTCACCCCGATCCAGTCTAGAACTAACTTCCTCATAGAAGCTGATGAGTTGAGTTTTACAGGAACCGACCCTTAAAACCCATCTGAAAGGCGTCTACATTTATTTTCAGTGAGATGTCCGGGTAGCATCTCTTTGAAAACCTTCAAAAAAATTTTACCCACAACAAGGAAATGTACCGGGTGTAGTTTTTTAGGATCACTTTTTCATATTGACCACATTTGCAAGCGCCAATCCTTTGGGACCTTGGGAGAGTCTCAAATTTCAGGGCTTCCCAAAAGGTTTCCCGATGGTTGGAGGGATTCCCCGGGAATACAGGGGATTTAACCCCGAAACCGGGGCTTTGCTCCAAAAAAAGACTGTTTTTTCAAGTATTTGCCGGGCTTGGCAGTCGGGGCGGGAAAAAATTATACAGTAAGAGGCTTCATCTCATGGCTGCAGGGGCTTGCCCTGCCCTCAAAACTGACTTATAGTCTAGCTGCAGTGTAGGGCTTTTCTTGGTGGAAAGGTGTGATCGTCACCCCCCTTCCTCCCCCATAAAATAACCCCCCCTTTTTCCCGGGTTCTGGATAGCTGCCTACATGAGGAAAGCGAATGGCACCCCAGCCCCCTTTTTTCTGGGTGCCCGTGGGGATAACACCCAGCTTTCCCCGGAGTGAAAAAGTATTTGCGGTTTTGGGAAAACTTGTGATGCCCATCCCAACTGGAGGGTTTCTGTGTTTTTTTTTTTTTTTACAGGTTTCCCTTTTGGACTTAAGCGGACTCGTTGGACTAAATCAGACTGGCAGTGCATCTATTTCTTTAATGAAATGGTCAACAAGGGCAACGTCTAATGTGATGGTCTGCTTTTGATACGTCTGCAGGCTGGTATTTTTAGAATGGGAAGAGGCTGATATCCATGGCCCTTCCCATCCTGATAGTATCAGACTACAGCTGCTGGTTATTCTTTGGCTGGTTATGAAAAAGGGGGAGAGGGAACCCCATGCTGTTTTTATTTTTCAATGATTTTTTCTTTATACATTTTTAATAAACAAAATGACATGGGGTCCCCCTTGGAACAGTAACCTTGCTATACCTAGTAACCCTGGTGTGTTAGGTACTGGGGTAATAGTGAATGGGGGTTAGTGTCAGCCTCGTGATGACAAAAAAACACCACTGGCTGACACCAAGCCCCAGCGATACTAATAGAGAGGTATCTGTCAGGTATTTCTTTTACTAAAACTGGAATAAAATGGTTAAAAAAAAAATCACAGAACTAACAGAAAAAAACCCAATTCATTTAAATAAACACTCCTGACATTGCTGATCATTTTAGAAATAGATGCAATGCTGGTCTGAAGTAGTCCAACAAATCTGATGTAGTCCAAATGAAGGATTATGTAGGAAATAAAAATACTACAAAATACATTAATGCTAAACTCCATCCCATGCATCCCTGAAGGTCATGGCTATGGCTCATCTTCTGCAGGTGCACGTGACAGATTACAGGCAACAGCCACAACAGTGTCTGAGGGGTTCGTCCTCTGTCTTTCCCCAGGAGATTGTACATGTAAGCTGAGGCCTGTACACCCTCTCCTGCCCCTGCTCCCTACCATGATGTAATGTGGCCTAGTGCCAACACAAAATACAACTCCCAACGAACATTCTATAACCCCCTCACAACTGCCTATCACCCCAGAGCCCCCTCACCTCCACAAAACACTGCAAGGGGAATTGGTAGAGCAATGGGAACAGATTATGAGCTCCTGGAAAAGAGAAGCATCTAAGCTGTTTGAGTCGTTCATTCTGCAGGGACAAGTCATGGCCAGAGAAGTCGTCATGGCAGTCTTGACAGTACAAACTGGCCATGGATCCTGCCAATGTGCCTTTGCCAGACCTCTATGACATCATGCCCGTCAATGCACTCGTCAAGAGCAGCTCTGCCAGATGGTTCTGGACATCGCAGCACGTCTTCCTGAAGCAACACCTGCTATAACTTTGCCTCCAGCTGCCATTGCCTGTTCGGGGCTGCACCTGCCGCTGCCACCTTGTTTCCACGGTTATCCCAAGACATGTCGCGGGTTTCTGAACCAGTGTACCATTTCGAGGTCCTGAGGCACCAGTTCCTTACCGATCGAGCCATGGTGGACTTCATTATTAGCTTGATCTCTGGTGAAGGCCTGCCTGGGTCACACCCTTTTGGGAGTAATGGGATCCATTGACAGCTAATCTCCAGAAATTCCTGAAATCCTTTTGCTTTTGCAAGGTCTTTGAAAAACCTGGACACACTTCCTCTGCTGCATCATTTCTGCTTCACTTCGTCAAGGCAATTTAACGGTGGAACAATACGCCACACACTCTGGCCTCTGAGCTAGCATGAAGTAAGGTCTCACCAGGAGAATCAATGATGAGCTGGCTGGCCAAGATCTTCCTACCACTCTGGCTTCCAGAATCAATATCCGAGCTTTGCAAGCAAAAGGAGTCCTCCCAGCCTTGCAGGCTGCTTTGTCTAGCACTAGTCTTCCAAAGTTCTCACTGCCGCCACAGATGGATTTTCGTGTTGGTCCTACGTAAGTGGAAAAAGGTCGTTTAATGGAGGAATAATGCACCCGCAGGGAAGTCTGAACCTCTGCCTATTTTGGGGCGACAAGGAATATTTCCTGAGAAACTGCCCAGATTGGGAAAACTCCAGCCACTAGGCTTCGTGGGAGAGGACATCCAAGACGAAGATGCATCCTCTCTACACCTGACCATGCCGGTAACTTGCAGCATCTTTTAAGTTTTCAAGTGCTTGCCTTACTGGGCTCTGGCTCTGCAGGAAATGTCATTCACTTGTCTCTGGTTTCCAGATTCTGTCTACCAGTTACCCATACGTCCAGGTGGGTTAAGGGGTTAATTTTTACAAGGCACCCCAAATTTTGTTACGAAATTTCTTCCAAGTTCAGCAGTACCCTATTTATGGGTGTAAACTGCTGTTTGGGCACATGGCAGGGAGTACCAGGGCTTTTGTACGTTTGGCTTTTGGAACACAGATTTTGGTGGGTGCCATGTCTCACTTGCAAATCCCCCCAAGTACCAGAACAGGTTTTTTGGGCTTCAATCTTACAGTATTCGCCTCGCAGCATAAGTGACATGATAACTTTACGATGCAGGTCGGTACAATTACAATGATATAAATTTTAAATAGTTTGTTATGTTCTATTACTTTTACACAGTAGAAATGTGTTTATAAAAAATTGTGTTTTATGTCGTCATATTCTGATAGCAATAACTTTTTATTTTTCTGTATACGCAGCAGATTACTACTTGTTTTTTGCGGGATGAGTTGACGTTTTTATTGGTACCATTATTGGGTGTATATGATGTTTTATAACTTTTTATTAAGGTTTTTGTGAGGCGTTTTGAACAAAATAAAGCAATCCTGGTAGTGTTTTTTATCTTTATTTTTTGACAGCAGTCACCGTGCGCTATAAATTACATGCTAGATTTACTCAGCAGTTCGCTATGATTACAGAGATACCCAATTTGTATTTTTGATGTTTTACTGCTTTTACACACTAAAAACACTTTTATTAAAATAGAAAAACAAATTTTGCATCGCCATAGTCTGAGAGCCATAACTTTTTTTTTATTTTTCTGTGTACATGGATATCTATTGGCTTGTTTTTTGCGGGATGAGTTGACGTTTTTATTTGTAGCATTTTTGGCGGCACAAGGCTTTCTGATCGGTTTTACTGAAACTTGGATCCCAGCTGGTCCCATAAATTCTCAATTGGCAAAAAAAATGGCAACCGGACAGGCCAAGGAAGTGTTGTAACCTGGTAAAGACCTTCCTGTGAAATTGTTGTTGTGCAGACAAGCATTATCCTGCCACATGCCAGTTGAAGCCCTGCAATGAGAGAAAACACATTTAGCTGCAAGATTTCATGCACGTGGCACTGAGTTGGTAGTGTCTTTTGTATAACTGCTAGGGGCAAAGAACTATTATATGCAATGGCCTCCCCTAGATCACCACACAAGCAGCCACGGCAGTGTGTTGCTCCACAGGAAAGGCACGATTGAAGAACTCACTACAAAGCCTCCATTTTCAACCCAATTGTCATTGGATCTCAAACATAGCCATGACTCATTGCTAACAACAATGCAGTTTCTGGATGGAACACCGGGGGAACTCTCCACTTCTTGGCAGCTTGCATTTTAGTGCAGGAAGATGCTCAGAAGAGAGACTGACGGATATCCTGCCAGATGTGGAATATTTTTCTGACCTGGGCATACAACACTGGGACATCTGAGGCGGTAGGCAGGAGGAAAGAAGGGCGGGGATGTCACCCGTAAACAGTAAAGAACGGTGAAGCACCAGCAGAGTTGGAATCAAGATTGTTATACTAAAAATCGGCAAGGAAGAAGGTCGGCCCAAATGTTTTGAAGAGATGACGAAGTAAAAAGGTAATTTCTGAGGATTTGGTTCACTCTTTCCACTTGTCTGTTTCATTGAGGGTGGTACACAGAGGAAAAGTCCAACTTGACCTGTAGCTGGGAACTGAGTGATCACCAAAACTTGAGACACATTGAACCCCTAGACCTAACATGATATGAAGAGGAACTCCATACATGCGGAATATATGCTGGAAGAAGTGGGAGGCATGTTGAGGAGCTGTAGGCATACTCGAAAATGGCACAAAATGAGATATCTTAGAAAAACGATCAGTGACCACCCAAATGGCTATGATTTGAGGAGAGTGGTAAATCCGTTATAAAGTCCATAGCAATATGGGTCCAGGATTTCTCAGGTATGGATAAGGGACATAGCAGTCTGGGGGGTTTGAGATGAGAAGTTTTGTTATGGGCACAGGAAAGAACAAAGGGCAACATGTCAGAATTAGGGTGCAACATTTTTTTGTTTTATTGTGCGCTAAAAAAACTGTTGAGGCCCCATCCTCTGCATATATGAACTGTTGTACACCAAAATTAGGCACATTTTGCGCAAGGCACGACACATTTGAATGCGCCTAAGTTATGCGTCTAAAATATGCTACCAGTGCGCCTAAGATATGATATGCGACTAAGTTAGGTGCCTCAAATATGTTATGTAAGGCAGGTATCCTCAAACTGCGGCCCTCCAGCTGTTGGGAAACTACAACTCCCATCATTCCTACTATTATAGATTATATAAATGCATGATGGGAGTTGTAGTTTCCCAACAGCTGGAGGGCCGAAGTTTGAGGATGCCTGATGTAAGGTATACCACACGCCAGATTTTTGACAGGTTCATGCACTCAGGCACACAATACATTCATTTAATGCGCCTTATAACTGCCGTGGTGGCGCCTCTTTTCTGACATGTTGCCCAAAATCTTTGACATCTTGAACAAGATTAGGCCAACAATAGTGTCGAAAGATCAATAATAAAGATTTTCAACTTCCTGAATGTCTGACCAATTTGTTAGAGTGGCCCCATTTAAAAATTATTTTCCTCAGAGCAGGGCATATGAAAATCTTCTGCGGAGGAATCCGGATGGAGGTGGTGGGAGCTGCGGTAATCAAATGTTATGTGGGAATGATGTGCTGAGGTTTGGGGTCAAGCAGTATTCAAGGACCAGGAAAGAGCATCAACTTTCACATTCTTCTCTGCAGGCCTGAAGAAAGTCAAATCAAAAGAAAAGAAGGACCATCTAGCCTGCCAGGGATTTAACTATTGCGCAGTCTGGAAATAGAGGAGATTCTTAATGTCAGTGTAGATATTCACTGGATGATAAGCTCTTTCCAGAAGATGGCGCCACTCTTCTAAAGCCAATTTAATGGCCATCAATTCTCGATCCCCAATGGTATAGTTTCTTTCTGTAGGGCAAAAGGCTTTTGAGAAAAAACGGAGGTGATGGTCTTGCCTTTAGGAGTCTTCTGTGAGAATACTACTCTAGGTCAAAGGGTTTTTCAGGATCAAGTCAGAACACGTGATGTGGCAATGTAAGAAATATACAGTTAGAGAAAAAATATATTTCATTAATGACAAGATAACAGATCTATGATCACCGTGGGTGAGTGCAGACCAAGGTCCTTACTTTTAATCTTAACGAATCTAGATTCAGAAATACTTATACACCTTTCTTTATATAAGAAAAATATATTTATTTTACAATCTTCAAAGGATCATAACATAACATTGTTACAAGTTACAAAACATAGAATACAATACCAAATATGTATGTACTTTACCCTTGAGTGTCTTATGTGTAGAATGTAAAATAGGAACCCTTCTTTAATTCAGGGACCAGATAAATATCTCAATGGCTGTTTCCACCGCATGGCAAACACATGGCCTCCTCACCACATGGGTTCCACCCCTGGCTTCCCCACACCTCTTCCTTATATACACTTCTCCATGTGGGTGTGACTCTCAGTTGGCTCAGGCATCACTACAAAACCATATGTGGAATACAGTTAAATATATTCAACCTCTATTACACTCCACCTTCTGATGTCATTGGCCCTAAACCAGTTTTGACCAGCTCTTCACCAACCTTCTAATTTAGCATGCCAACCACTTTTAAAATAGTATTTGTGCTTGTGTGTGCAGTTGGCTATATTTTAATCCTTTGTGTAGTTATTGACCACATGTTATAATTACTGCACATTTTACTGTCGAAATACCTTTTAACAGGCAAACATAGCCTTAAGACGGGCAAAGGCTTCTTCCACTTCAGGCATCCAGAGTTTAGTGTCTACATGTTTTTTTGGTTAAAGTCACCAGTGAAGAATGAATTGACGATAGTAAGTAGCGAACCCCAGGAAGCGTTGAATAGCACGAAGTTTGCAGCCATTGAAGAACAGCAGACAATTTAGCGGGATCCATTTGCAGACCTTTATCCGACATGAGGTATCTAAGGAACGGGAACCTGGTCTGTTCATATAGGCATTTCTGAAGTTTGCCATAGAGGTGGTTGGTTCATAGGTGTCTTAGGAGCAGCCGTACATGGTCATGATGAGACTTAAGATCAGGAGAGAAGAGAAGATGAGAGAAAGAGAAAAGATCAAGATGACATCAAGACTATGACACAACAAATAGAAAAGGATGACGTACTTCTTGGATATGAAGAAGATACTGGGGTGCATGTGAAAGGATATCCAATCCTACATTCAATTCTTTAAATGTATCCACAGCACTCCTCAGATTTTGTACCTATATGTAATATTTATTGTTCAGATAGACAAAAAGCTCCAATGTTATAGATGCATGTATAAGCAAAATAAAGCAGATCTAGACAGGTTTCTGAACTTAGGAGATCCAATTTGCTCCATTTGGCTCTCCTACTCCCCAAACCAGATATTCTCAGAGGAAGGCCTTTTTGGGCCTAAAACGTTCAGAAACCTGTCTGGATCAGCTTTATTTTGCTTATAAGTGCATCTATAACATTGGAGCTTTTTGTCTGTCTGTACAATAAATATCACATATTGGCACAAAGTCTAAGGAGTGCTGTGGATGCATTCAAACAAGACTTTGACACAGACATATTAGAGGTCTCGGAAGATCTCCTCATCAAAGTCCTGAAAGATGGCTAGAGCATTGCAGAGACCTAAAGGCATCACAAGGTACTCGAAGTGCCCATCACGGGTGTGGAAGACAGTCTTCTATTCTTCACCTTCATGGATATGGATAAAGTTACAGGCTTCTCGTAAATTAAGCTTGGTCTCCGTAGTCGATCAAAGAGTTCGGAGATCAGGGGAAACGAATACTGTTTTTTGACGGTGATCTTATTTAAGCCCCGATAATCGGTGCAGGGGCAAAGAGAACCATCCTTCTTTTCAACTAAGAAAAACCTGGCACCGGTTGGAGAAGACGACTTGCGGATAAAGTCTTTCTGCAAATTTCCTTTATATAGGCCGGCTTGGCCTGTGTTTTGGGCATGGACAGAGGATACACTCTACCCCGAGGGTGTGTAGTGCCAGGCATAAGGGCTATCAGACAGCATGTCGATGTGGGAAGGGTCTTGCTGCTTCTCATGAAGAATCTGCAAAATCTTGATTGGAGAAAGAAGACCTGAATCAAAGAGGGATTTTGGGGAGAAGGGATCCCAGAAATGGCATACACGGAGTGGCACTGTTGTCCACAGCAAGTGACTTTGCCCATTTGCCAGTCAAGTACAGGGGTGTGGAGCTGCAACCATGGGAGACCCCGGAGAACTGCAGAAGTAGAATACGGACTCACATAGAATGAGATCTTCTCCATATGAGAGGCCCTAACCTGAAGTGTAAGAGTATTATATTGGATGGAGACCTATAGGAATTCTCCACTAATGTAAGAGATTTCAGAGGTCTATCAAGATGAATTACAGGTAAAGCAAATCTGGAGATCAAAGACAAACTGATTACATTTCCAGGAGAACCAGAGTCAAAAGAGGCAGAAACTTGAAACCAGACAAGGAGCAGAGCGTGACCGATATGGTCAGGCGAGTAGAGAATAATAATAATCTTTATTTATATAGCACAAACATATTCCACAGCACTTTACAATTCAGAGGGTATACATAGGACATTGCACATTAAAAAGTTCTTAGTGAGAACACAAAAGGGTGTGAGGGCCTGCTCGCGAGAAATTACAATCTATTAGGGTGTAAGCGTGAGACGAAGGGTAAGAAGTTTACAATGGTCAGAGTTCCATAAATATGAGGAGGTTTACATAAAATTGGGTGAAATTGCCCCCCTTACAGTACATTTTATATACAGATAAGTGCCTATGAGTGGCCCCGTGTGGGGGTGACAGATGTTGGATAGCGGTGGGGGTTGGAATTAGAGAGTTTGTAGGCAGGGCTGAAAAATGTGTTCTCAAGGCACTCTTAAAACTATGAGGGTTTTGAGTGGGCCTGATCGCCTGCGGTAGCATGTTCTAGAGAACTGGTGCAACACACGTGAAATCTTGTAGACGGGCCTTGGAGGTTCAGATGATTGAGGAAGGTAATCTGATACCAGCAGAGTGGAGAAAATGGGTAGGATAGTAAACAGAGATGAGGGAGGAGATGTAAGGGAGTGAAGCACTGTGACGAGCTTTATGGGTAAGAGTGATTAGTTTATGCTGTATTCTGTACTGGATGGGCAACCAGTTCAACGAGTGACACAGGGTAGAGGCATCAGTATAAGTGGCTGGAAAGAAAGACGAGCCGGGCTTTTGCATTCGGACAGATTGGAGAGGGGGGGAATTTACAGGAGGGAGACCGATAAGCAAGGAGTTACAGTAGTCAAGGCGAGAAAAAATTTAAGAGCAAACAATGAGAGGTTGTAACTGAGTGAGGTTAGTGGATGCGCCGGACCACCGCAAGCGATGTAGTAAGGTCCACGCCAGAGACGAAACGGTTATCATAGTAGACCCCGGTTTCACCAGAGCCCGCCGCAAAGCGGGAAATGGATTGCGGCGGCGTGAGGTACCAGGTGTCCCCCTGACGTGACTTGTTGCTGGTGGCAGCCGAGGTGCAGCGTGGTACGGGTTGTAGTCGAGAGTCGAGTCGTGGGCAGGCAGAAGGTCAGGGCAGCGGCGAGGTTCGTGGTCGTAGACAGGCGGTAGGGTCGGGGCAGGCGGCAGAGGTTGGGGGAGTTGAAACGTAGGAGGGGTTGGTACACGGTAAAGGCGAGAGTAGCTTTTGGAACGTTTCTCTAGGGCACGGGGCAACATTGATCCAGCAAGGAGTGATAGTGGGATTTAACCCTTAAGTAGGGGGAAGGCCTGGAAAATTAGCAATGTCGGGCGCTGGCCTTTAAATCCCGGGATACGAGGTTCGCGCGGCGGCCTTAGGACACAGGCACGCGCGCCTTTCGGCCGGCAGAGGGCGCGGACGGCACGGAGCCGCGGTAGGTAAGTCCACGGCAAAAACAGCGCACCCGGCTCGTCCGCGGCCAGCGGGCACCCGGGGCCCCAGTGGGAAACCGGGAGGGGGACACGGATGCCCCGCGGCCCGTGGTCCCCCCGGGTTTGAGTATTTTCACAGGAAAAGGACAGATCTGGGATGCGGGGTGGGGAGCGGGCAAAGGGATTGGCTCTAAGGGGTGAAAGACAGACCACAATCTTGTATAACCCCAAGAAGCGGGTTGGGGGAGAGGGCCCACCTGGAAGAGGGTGGTTGAGTGAGGCGTTAAGACAAGAAGTTTGAGTTTAGTGAGGCTTAGTTTCAGATGGAGAGAGGACATCATGTCTGAGACAGTGGACAGACAGTCACTGGTGTTTTGTAGCAGGGCTGGAGTGATGTCTCGGAAGGAAGTGTATAGTTGAGTGTAATCAGTGTAGAGGTGGTACTTAAAGCCAAATCTGCTAATGGTTTGTCTAATGGGGGCTGTGTAGAGTTAAAACAGGAGAGGACCTAGAACTGATCCCTGAAGAATCCCAACACCAAGAGGAAGAAGAGAGGAGGTAGAACTGGACAATGAGACAATGAAGGAGCATTCTGAGAGGTAGGAAGAGAACAAAGAGAGAGCGGTGTCCTGGATGCCAATGGTGCTGAGGAAGCTGAGGAGAGTAATTATGGAAGACAGAGCTGGGGTGAAATCTATACATACCATTAATACAAAGTAGGACAATTAAATAAATAATGTTATGGGCTTGCTGGGGATTGCTGTCCAACAGAAACACATACCTATGAAGAGATGAAGAAAAATTTGATCAGATGGTAGTAGGGAGGTGTGCTCTATCAGCTTCGGTCATATTTCAGAAGCTCATGTCACTTTCAAATCATGTCACTTCCCAATAAGGCACGACAATAGATGGCACATAGACCATTGGTCAAATGGACCCGAGCATCTTTACCTAGAATCGCTTCTCCTATGAGTCTGGCTGCTACTGTTTAAGCAGAGATTCAGGTGGTGTCTGTGAGTGTGTTCTTCCTCAGTTAAATGGCCTCTCTTCACTTGCATGGGCTCATCATGAGGAATCTTTAGTGGTGGCAGTGCAAGCCTCTGAAAGGCTGGTTGAGGAAGTTGGTGGCAGAGATTCTGTTGCCTCTCAGCGAAATGGACATCAGTTCTAGTAGCTAGACGAATGAGGTAATCAAGAGAGGTTGGGAGGTCCCGCCCAGTCAATTCATCCTTAATTCTTCCAGCGAGACCACTGCAAGACGGAATGGATTTCGCTGTAGGAGACTCCGGGGTTGCTACTGCTGACGTGCCTGAGGTGCTGCACGGTACAGTAGGAGCAGATGCAGGCATAGTCTGGAGTTTGGTGGGTAGGTC
>JAODAL010002325.1:0-7500 GCA_025379985.1 Phyllomedusa bahiana
ATATTTTAGATAATGGGGGGGTTTATAGGGGGGGGGCGCAGATGCAATTTTTTATCTATGTCCCCAGCCCTTTAAAGGTGTGGTGGTGGCCTCTTACTTTTGAAGCATACTCCTAGATTTGTCCTTATGATAAAACTTGTAAATTAAAACCCCCAACCCTGGTGATTTTTATATGTCTTTTCCCTCCTATTTTAATTTGGGGGGGGAAAACCGTGTTTCCCCTTTCACAAATCTGTTGTATTTGTCCTTGTTTTTCCCTGTGAAATAAAGCTCGGGTTGCATTTCTCTAAAACTCTTTGTTGCTCGGCTTCTCTATTATTCCCCCTTAAAAAATGTTTTTATTGAATCAGTCTTTTGGGGTTGTTACCTTTCAGTTTTCAGGGGGGTTTTGCCCCTTCACCCCACTGATTTTTGTTCACTCTGATTGGTTTAATTTTAAAAATTTGACACACAATTGGCCCCCCAGTGACAGATTCGGGTTGTAATAAATTTCTGGGGGGAAAAAAAACAGGGAACACCCACATTTAAATAAAAAAAAAAAAAGGGGTGCTCCAGAATTGTTGCTTAACGGGAAACACAAGTATTTACTGAACGGACATGTCGGGAATGGTCATCGGTCCTATTTAAATTACAGTCCTCTATTTGCAACAAATTTTTTGCTCTGCCTGCTGACAATTTTTAATGGTATTCGGGAAATATTTTAACTCTTTATCTTCTGCAGCATATTTTATAGTTGTGTATGACATACATATGGCATTTCTCCGGTCCCTGTAGTAAAGATTTTCAAACAAGAGCTCAAAAAAAGGTTAAGATGCCGATATCACGCCACCTAGTCCATTACAAATAGTTCTCCTAGAAGCTTTTTTCATAACGCAAAAGTATGCTCTCACCAAAGCTGCGCTATAGCACTGCATTGTCTCTGGTGTGTTTGATGAAAAGCTTCCAAGTACTCTCTTTGCATCCTTTCATTTACTTTATGCTTACATATTTTCTTGAATTCGATTCAAGCACCTCTCGCTTAAAGTTTGATAAGTTCTTACCTATGTCTACTATTCTCTATGGCAGTTTCCTAAATTTGCATGGTTGCTTTAAAACCGATTTTTCTTTTCTTAAAATTCAGTGGGGCCGAGGGCGTTTTTTTAAAAAAAAATACTTGTTTTTTGGGTTGGCCATTTTTTCTAATCATAAATTTTTATTAAAGATTTTCAAGAAAACATTAAACACACTCTAATAAAGCAGGCATTGTACTTTATGAAGGAGAAAAAAACACAGCCTTCAAAAAAAAACTGATAAAAAAGGGCCAGTTAAAAAACAAGACAAGTTATGTAAATTTTAAATATAAAAGCCTCACGGCCCCTTGCGGGGAAGAATTGGAGTTGAGCCCCAATTATCCTCCGACAAAGGAGAAGGGAGCGGGGAGCAAGCAAGGCATTTTAAAGACTAAAGTAATTTTGAGTTTGGTTTTGCTATAACAGATAATTTACAAACAAAAAAAAGGGGGCCCCCCCCCAAAAAAAAAAAAAAAGGAAAAAAAAAAAGGGAAAAAAAATTCAAAAACATAATGGTAGCAAAAAACCCCAAAAGCAAAGAAGGGAAATGGGGGGGGGGGGGGGGAAAAACCAGTCCGGCGGGGCCCAGGCAGGCCCCCCCATGGGGGAGAAAATGGGCTAAACGAAAAAGGGGTTTCCACGGGGCATTTTAAGTAAAAAGGCCCTTTAAACCCCAGGAGAGGGACTGGTATGTGCCCGGGTCCCCAAGTACCCAAAACCCCTCATTGCGTCCTCATGAGAACTTTGCAATTGTTTTCCCATACAAAAATGCGATGCAACCCCCATCACCCATTTCTGAAAAATGAAGGGGGAGTATTTTTGACGCCAGTGGGGGTGGGATAAACCTTTTTTGCGGTTGTAACAGGTGCCTTTAACAGAAAATTTTTTTTATAGGAGATTCAAAAAACAATTAAAAACATAAATAAGGTGTCCCCCTCTGGGGAGCCCGGGATAACAAAGGTTTTCGGTGCAATTCGTAGGGCCCCCGTAAAACCTTCCCCCCAAAAAACCCCTTTAAAACTAAAACCCCCCCCACCATATTGGGGAACATGGTACCTACCTCCTTATTACAACCCAACGGTGTCAGGGGTATTGGGGAAAAATTTATGGAGCAAAAAACCGGCCCCCTTTTCCACTAGTAAAAAATTTTAAAAATAGCCCTCTTGGCTTTGCAAGCTATGACAGCTTTATGCGTAAGAAAAAAGCACTTTTTCCTTTGCTCCTCGAAAAGGGTCTTTTTGAAATTTTCCCTCTCCCCCCCTTGCACAATGGGAAGGGAAAGAGGATCATTGGGTGGGGAAAAGGCCCAAAGCCAATGAAAAAATAAACAAAACTAGGTTTTTTGGGAGTTAGCTTCATAAAAAGGGTTTTCAAACGGGGAAAGGTTTTGGACAAATCAAGCTTGCCAAGGGTTTGGAGTTTAAAGGGAATTTGTTGAAGCTGCGGTTTTTCAAAAATGATTCCAAAGGGGAAAGGGGGGACGCCCTTTAAAGGATGTGAGATAAGGAAGTAGACGTCCATTTTCCCTGGATATGAGTTGTTAAATGGGAGCTAATTTTAAAAAACTGCCCAGGAAAAGATTTCCTGGGGGCCCGGAGGGAACGCAGGATTACCCGAGCCCGGGGAAACGTAGCCCGTTGGGGCCCAGAAACCCTTCTGGAAGTACGAAAATTCCGTATTTTGGTGAGGGTATGGAGGGGGGTTTAAGGGAAAAAAAATGGTGGCTGTCAGGAAAAAAGGGGAATCCCGGGGCCCACGGGAGAGAAATTATTTGTTTGGGCCGACATAGCGTCTGGGGCAATATTTTACCCCCCATTTTTTTCATGTGGGTTGTGTAATAGGTCTAAGAAACTTTGCATGGCAGCAGCCGGGGTAGTAGGTTTTGCAGTCGGGACCCGCTCCCCCCCTCGCCTTTAGGGGGTGTCAAAAAAACTCTTCCCGATTCTGGGGTTTGACCCCGAAATTTCCAAAAAATTGAAAAATTCCCTTTAAAACAAAAGCTGAAGTTGGACCAAAATGAGGCTGGAATAGCAAAGGGACGTCTGGGGGAAAAAGTTCAAAAAAATTTTGGGAGGGGTAGACATCTTCAGGAAAAAAATTTATTCTCCCGAACCAAGAAAAACCCCCTTTTTGGGCCCAAACCCCTTTAGAGTAATTTTATTCCGGGTACATGGGAAGAAAAGGGTAGCATCAAATAACTGCAAGGGTTCAAAGGGATTTTGGTGGCCCCAAAAAGAGATGCCTTTTAGTGGCCCCAAAGGGGAATGAAAAAAATTTGGTTTAAGGGGGGGAGACGACGTTGGGCAAGGGTTACGTTAAGGATTCAGATTTAGTGTTTGTTGATTTTGTAATTGGGAAACCCCGCGCTGAAAGACGTCAGTTCAGACATCAAAGGGGGGGGGGGGGAAAAACAAAGGGGGGGGGGGGGGGGAAAAGGGGTTGTTAAGTATATCAGGGGGATCATCGGGAAAGGGCCCAGCATTTAAATTCCCCCTCTCCCATCACTACCCCACTGATTTTTTTGGATTATTACGTATGGCATGTTGCAGGTGTTCCCGACCAACTTTTAAAAGGGGGGGAAAGGGGCAGCCTTTTTTCGTGCCTTTTTGTATCTTGAAAGTGTCCGAAAGGGAGCCATTGGGTCTTAACCCTTTTTGGAAGGGTTTTGGTACGGAAACGAGATTTTCCCTGTTAAAATTGGGGGCCAAAATCCCATGGGTTCCGAGTAGAGGACAGTGAAATCCCCTGGATCTTCAAAGCTTTTTAGCGTTTGAGAGAAACAGGACCCTTTATGGGGCCCCCCTGCTGTGGGCCCTATGGATAATATCTAGGGTCTTTAGGGTGTTTTTCCCGGGGCCCCTCGTCCCGGGGAAAAAAAGCCCACCTTGGGCCGGGTGAATTAAAGGGGGGAAGATACCCGGGTTCAAAGGTTTGCTAACAATTTAGAGTATATTTTAAGGTCAACATTTAAAAAAGAAAATGGGCCCATAACCGGGAAAAACCCGAGGGGGCTTTTCCCCCCTTTGGAAAAAACTGGGAAAAATTGGGGCCCAAAGTAGACCCCCGGGGAAAAAGGGGGGGAGGCCGAGACACTATTTTAAAAATTTCCCAAGCTAAATTAGGGGAGGGAAGGGGAGGAAAGGGTTTTAAAAAAAGCATTTTTGAAGCCCTCAGGGCCCGGGCTCTTTTCCCTTCGGGAGTTCCCTTTAAAAAACAGCTCCAAAAATCCGCCCCAGGAAAGGCTCCCCCAAGAAATTGGGTGACTTCAGATGGGAAACGCCTGAAAAAGGGGAAGGAGGCTTAAACTGAGATTGGATGAAGGGGGTGGGTAGCAGGGAGATTTATAGTTTAGGTAAAAGAGCTAAAAATCAAACCCCTTTCTTTCCCCGTAGTATGTGGGAATCCGACCCCCGGGGGTGCCCTTTTATACTAGGTATAAAAGACTGCGCCAGTCTCTCCCTGGGGGCCCTGGCCAGAAGAGTTCCAAATTTTATTTCCTTATTTATAGAATTTGCTCCGGGAGAGCGGGAAGGGAAAATTTCCCCCAAAAGGCGTGAGCCCAAAAGACGAACTTAAAACCCGGGCCCCAGGAGATCCTTTCAGCACCTCTTAGAGAGAGCTTGTTTTTGGTTTGGACCCCCAACACCGCCAAATCTCTGAGGGCCCTTTTACCCGGCAGCCGAACGGGGCCTTTTTTAAGGCGGTGCCGGGGGTGTTTAAAAAGAATGCCTCGTTTTGAAGATTTGGGGGGCTTCCCATTGGAAAATAAGTTTTGGGTTTAGTCAAGATTTATGATCCCCCAGGGAAATGTTTTGATGGTTTTGTTTCCCAAAAACCCCCGGGCATTTCCGTGTCCCGTAACAGAGACTCATTCAATCCAGATCCGTGCTTTTTGAAGGGAAAAATTGGGAGGTAGAGAGAGATGGACACGGCGCGTGGGTCCGACCTACCCAAAACTTTCCTATGGGAAAAAGGATCTCAACCAAAGGGGAGAGGTGGGGGTTGGAGCTGACATAATCAATGGGGACTATATGGTCGTGTTGGGGGTAGATTAAAAAATTTTATAATTTTCTTAAAAGGGGGGTTGCAAACCGCCAACCCTCCACTAATTGGAAAATTTCAAGAAAGCTCTTTTGACCTTCTTAAAAGCTGAGTAAGAAGCAGAAAAGCGTTCCCCGTGGAGTTTTCCAAAGGGTTTGGTCAAGGTGGGGATTTAAATCACCCCAGAACGGACAGTTTCCCTGTGGGCAGGAAAGCATTTTCAAGGCCTCCCCAAAAAAAAACACCTGACCTGGTTAAGGGGCATAAAAGTTCAAATCGTAAAAACCCATGTCCCCAACGGTAAGTATTAAAAATTTTGGTACCTCGCCTCTTCTCTACTATACACTGTACCATTGATTGACAAAAATTTTTTGAATGGCAAAGGGGTACACCCTACTTTTGGGAAAGCGGAAAATTTGCCAAAAAATACCCTTGCGTAAAATTTTGGGGGTTTGGGCCCTTTTTTTTTCTCTGGATTGAAATTTCAGATTTGCGGGTGAATAAAAAGCAATTCCACTGCTTTAATTAACACAATAATAGGTTGTGCTCACACCTATACAGTGGTTCCTGCAATAGGCAGCTAAACTGTCTTGTTCATTTGCCTCCCAAATGCAAAATCAGCTCTCTAAATATTCGTTTTGGTAAGATTCCTACTATTTTGCTGCTGTAAAGTCTGTGCAACCATTCACATAGCTGGCTGCCTTGCAGATTCTGGCATAGATCTGAGGGCACACCACTGTGCTTGTTCTCCCACTACTACTTATTCTCAGTATTAAAGGGAATCTGTTTCCAATTTTTTTTTTTTTACTTATTAAAACAAGACCCTGATCCATATTCTTTTCTTCTTCACATTTTTGTATTGTCTGATTGTAAATTTCTCAATTCTGTTGTCTGTATATGATGGTGGGGAAAGCTTTCTTGCCTCCACGGCTATAACAGCATTTAGAGAGATGCTTTACAGCAGCTTCATGTACATAGGAGCCTGTGAACTGGATCAGTCCCATTGACTTCTATAGGAGAGTTTTTAGATGCACTCTGTGACCTCAGTGTGCAGGGAGGTGGAGAGGGGGAGCTGTGACATCTCCTATTGTGAATGGTAGATCTTGTGTTATCTATACACATTGGTGTCACCTTTCAGTGTAAGGCTATGTCTCCATTGTACACAAAAACGTAAATTTTTTCAGCATTTTTCGTTTTCAGAAACCACTGAAAAAAATTACTGAAAGGAGCTCCCATAGACTTGCACAGTAAAATCTTTTTTCAGCTTGTTTTATTTGCTGGTCGTTTTTTGAAACATGTTGCAAAAACCGACTGAGCAGGGCAGAAAATTTACTATTGAAGTCTATGTAAAACAGCGGACAATTTTTGCGCGTTCTTTGGGCAGTTTTTGGCATGTTTTTTGGAGAAATACACTGCAAATCTAATGCTGTGCATTTCTGGGGAAAAAAAAAAGCTGCAAAAACGCACCAAAAAAGGACATTTGTTCAGCAGCTTCTCCAGGTCATTTTTTGTCCACTGTCGTGTAGACATAGCCTATATCTGCTTTTACTGATGTTGAGCAAATTACTGAAAATCTTTCTCTACAGAACAGGAAGTGTCAGTCTGTTACTAGGCCTAGTGATCAAAGTGAAAACTGCAGGACTTAAAGGGGTTTTTGCCACAATCTTATTTCATACCTCCTGCCTCTAGCTCTGTGTGCTCAGAAGTGTGTGGAGGGTGGGGGAGGGAGGGGGGCGATTTGTTTGAATTGCATATCATGTGACCCAGCAGGATGATATCACCAGGCCTTTCTTCACTTTAGTCAAAGTAAGAGCTGTGAGTAGTTACAATGTAGCCCAGAGGTAAAATTTTTGCCTCCAGGCACAAGGGTCCTCGGTTCAAATTCCTGCAGGAACCAAACCTGTGGATTTTATTTCTCTTTATCAATGCACAGACCTCACTGAGGTTTCTTTTTTATTTGACTAATTACCAAGGAGTACAGAGGGCGGGAGTAGAATGACACTGGAACACTCAGTAGCTGCCTGAGAGGAGAAGTGATGTCTGAGCATGTGCGACCAGGACTGAGGAGCTCTCAGCCCTGGTCGTATCCCTTGGAGACGAGCTGTAAACAATGGATCACTAAAGGAGCAGCTAAGACAAAAACGGTCCAGAATTTGTAATAGTAATGAATGGTGGAAATGTTTATTATTTAATTTACAAACTTCCCACGTCAATTTTACTTTGTGGCAAAAGCCCCGCAATTAAGCCGTGTGAACATAGCCTTAGGTCCATGTGATGCTTTCTTATCTCACTAACCTGCAAAGGGTATAAAAAAAACCTGCCATTTTGTGAATAAAGACAGAAAGTGTTTTCACATCATGAAGGCATGTTGGGATTTTCTTTCTCGGTGCACCTTTATTATTTTAAGCTA